>ML420555.1:0-12061 GCA_005239525.1 Nicotiana knightiana | reverse complement strand
CTCCATAAATAAGGAAATTAAGAAGTTACACTATAGAAGGCCTAACAGCAGGCCCAAGTCCTCATATCCAACAATGCCATATGCCATGAACTTTTGTAACCCAGGTGCGTCCGAATTCTTAAGGATCTCAGAAGACCCCAGGCTGTGCTCACACCTAAGTACCCTAGCCAGGAATGAGTAAGTGCAGTGTGGAATGCCAGCCTTGTGTGTCAGAGTTCAATGGGTACTCAAATGGTCCCCAAGGCAGTGCTCACACGAAGGGGGGCTGAACTTATAACTAAGAGTGGTGAGATGTGCCTATAGTTTAAAAAAGAGTTGAGTTTGAAAAGTAGCTTTTGGAAAATAACTGTTTTGAAAAATAGCTTCAGAGAACAACATGAGAGTTTGTTTTATGAAAACTGGTTTTGCAGAAGAAAGAAACAGGACAATCAGCAACCCAAGACATACATGGTTTAGGAAGCAAACACAAACAGGGATAGGGGGACTGGGGACAAATAAGTCACATAGTATATGCAGACTTGCACACAAATAGTCCTTATTCTAGTGCTATATGGTTTAAACAATCACAGCCTAGTTATCACAGAATGTTCATGCCAGGAATCTAACAGCATCAGATTGAGGGGTGTCACACAGAGTCACATATTAGGTCTAGGATTAGGATTTACATAATAACTAAGTATTAGGGGGTGCATGCTCATAGTGTGGGAGTCAGGCAGATTCATGAGGGAAACATATAAGGGAAAGCAATAGACATGTTAGACTAAAGGGAAAGAGGAATCACATAGGCAAGTAGAAATGTTGAACACAGAAGGAAGGAGAGGTCATAAGGGTAAGACAAACACATTAGCTGCAAGGCAAACAGCAGAACCATAATTAAAACCTCAATACAAAAAGAAACATGTTGGGTTGGATGCTATAAACTTAAACTAGAAATATACCAGTTAAGAGTACGAATAGAACAGCAAGGTGTAGAGAAGTAGAGCAATAGGACAGTGGTATGCAGAGCAATAGAGCAACAATAAGTTGTTTAGTCTTGGCTTTCAGCCGACTGAGTAGCCAGAAGAACAAGAGAGAATAGGCAACAAAGCAAGTGAGAGTTCAGAGCAATATGAGTGCTATTTTTTGTTGTGTGTTGTGTATCTATTTTTTCTGTTACGCTAAAGAGTGTAGGGTGTTTATAATTCTGAAAACAAGTAAAGAAAATAAGGTAAGGAATAATTACTGTTACATAATTATGGAAATAATAACCAATCACTGTCAATTAAAGGCCTGGACTCCCTTTAATTAGGGAGTCAAGTTCAAACGGGCCAATCAGAGTTAAATCAGGGAAAGGAATCAACTAGAGTGATCTTACCATAACGGGGGTAGTAAAAGCATGCAGTGTGTAATAAAGACCAGGTTCATAACACGTAATTAAGGAAAGTACACACTGCTAGCATATTCACAAAACAAAGTATGGGTTTAATTCTGAAAATTAGTCGAGGGAATCTCGACTGTAATTGAAATCACAGGAAATTAGGCATAATCAAGGAAAGTATCACACAATCAAGGGAAACAATTCAAAAAATCAATACAGAACATACAGAACCATAGGTTCGAAGAAAACATCACAGAGTCAGTAGAGGGTATCAGGAACCCTAACCACGAACTAGAGTAAGAAACATAAAGCACATAGAGAGCCGAGAAGAAGTATACAGATTGGCTAAACATAGCAAACAAGACGGACTAAAAAACCTAAAAATTAGGATTTTCAGTAAGAGTTTTGAATCAAAATGTATTAACAGAGAAAAGAATGNTTTGAAAGGGGTTTGTGAAAACCTAGTTTAAAAATTGAAAGGATCGTTTAAAGATGAAAGTTTTCAGGGAAAAACATAGAAAAGCTTCGTAATACTATAGATCTAAAGTAGATCTAGAATCAATCGAAAGATATAGGGTTAGGGTTTCATGGAACCCAGAGAAGTAAGAAGAACCTCAAAGCAGCACCAGCCTAAGCCGGAACAGTCTGTAAACTTACTCAAACGGTCGGGGAGGCCGGAAAGTGGAATGGGACCATGGGAGGTGAGTTGGACCGCTACAGGTTCTCCTAAGAGCCCCAGAGCATCACTGGACTGGTGCAAAGTGGACAAATAGCGATGAGACAATGAGGAGCCATGGTTTCTGATGAGAGAACTAGTCGGAGAAGATGACTGGACTCCATCAGAGAAGAGAAGCCAAAGGAGGCTTCTAGAGAGAACTTAGAGCGTAACAGAGAGAGAGAGAGAGAGAGAGAGAGTGAGTCTTGAGAGAATGAGGGGTCGGAGGGGGTAGTGATTAGGTTTAATTATGGAAACACTGATATGGACCATTGATCTCATTTGATCAACAGTTCAGATCAAGTATGGGGTTGGACCGGGTTATTTGTGGGTTTTGGGCTGGGTTGGTTAATGAGTTTTGGGTTTGGTGGGTTGGGTTTAAAACTGGTTATAATTTAAATAATTTATAAAATAGCTAATAATTGTGTAAAAAATAAAGTGAGACCAAATAAATGAAATTAAGGCGATTGACTAAGATATAAAAATTATAAATGATCATTCACTGATTTTAAAATGGTATAAATGCACATTTGTGCTATAATTGCAGAAACTATTCAAACTAACTAAATGATGCCAATATTGGCTAATTTGTGAAATAATAAAGTCATAAGGGAATTAAATAGGATATAAATAACATGTTGAGCAAGAAAATAGATTTGAAATTATATCATTTATGAATAATTATGGAATATAAAATATTAAATAAACAGGAAAATAATTTGATAAAAATACGAAAAACTGTGAGAAAATACCAGTTACTGTAAGGAGTGATTTTGAAAGTATATATACAAGTTTGAAAATAATTTGAGGGGAAATTGGGTATCAACCGGGACATCAAATACGACCCATGGAACCATAACCAACACTTTGAAATGACAAAAGTACATTTTTGGCATTTTATGGCAATTAAACTGGAATTCCGCCAGTCGTGCCTGTATTATCTCCTGCCATGGCCCAACCTCGACGCCGTGGTATGGAGCCGGCACCGGATCACCTGATATTTGTCTGGGACATCAAATACAACCCAAGGAACCATAACCAACATTTCGAAATGACCAAATTACATTTTTTTGTCATTTCATGGCAATTAAAATGGAATTCCGCAAGTCGTGCATGTATTATCGCCTGCCGGGCCCAAGCCCGATGCCGTGGTACGAAGCCGGTACCGGATCGCCTGATATTTGTTCAGGACATCAAATACGACCCAAGCAACCATAACCAACGCTTCAAAAGGACCAAAGTACATTTTTTGGTATTTTATGGCAATTAAACTAGAATTTCACAACTCGTGCATGTATTATCGCCTGCCATCGCTCAAGCCCGATGCCGTGGTATGGAGCCGGTACCGGATCATCGGATATTTGTTCGGGACATCAAATACGACCCAAGGAACCATAACCAACACTTTGAAATGACCAAAGTACAATTTTTTGGCATTTTATGGCAATTAAACTGGAATTCCACAACTCGTGCATGTATTATCGCCTGCAATGGCCCAAGCCCGACGCTGTGGTACGGAGTCGGTACTGGATCACCTGATATTCGTTCGGGACATCAAATAAGACCCAAAGAACCATAACCAACGCTTCAAAATGACCAAGCCCGACGGCGTGGTATGGAGCCGGTATCGGATCGCCTGTAATTTGTCCAGGACATCAGATACGACCCAAGGAACCATAACCAACGCTTGGAAATGACCAAATTACATTTTTTGGCATTTTATGGTAATTAAACTGGAATTCCGCTAGTCGTGCATGTATTGTCGCCTATCGGGGCCCAACCCCCAACACCGTGGGATGGAGCCGGTACCGGATTACCTAATATTTGTCTGAGACATTAAATACCACTCAAGGAACCATAACCCACGCTTCGAAATGACCAAATTACATTTTTGGAATTTTATGGCGATTAAACTGGAATTCTGCTAGTCGTGACTGTATTATCGCCTTCCTCGACCCAAGCCCGACGTCGAGGTATGGAGCCGGTACCGAATCGCCTGATATTTGTCCAGGACATCATATACGATCCAAGGAACCATAACCAACGCTTGGAAATGACCAAATTACATTTTTTGGAATTTTATGGCAAATAAACTGGAATTCCGCCAATCGTGCATGTATTATCGCCTACCATGGACAAAACCCTACGCCGTGGTACGGAGCCGGTAGGGCATCTCTTGATATTTGTCTAGGACATCAAATATCACCTAAGGAACCATAACCAACTCTTCGATGACCAAATTATATTTTTTGGCATTTTACGGCAATTAAGCTGGAATTCTGCTAGTTGTGCCTGTATTATCGCCTGCCATGGTCCAAGCCCGACGTCGTGGTACAGAGCATTTACTTGATCACCTGATATTTTTCCGGGACATCAAATTCGACCCAAGGAACCATAACCAATGATTCTAAATGACCAAATTACATTTTTGGGCATTTTATGGCAATTAAACTGGAATTCCGCAAGCCGTGTCTGTATTATCGCCTGCCCTGGCCCAAGCCCGACATCGTGGTACGGAGCCGGTACCAGATCGCCTGATATATGTCCGGGACATCAAATACGACCCAAGGAACCATAACCAACGCTTTGAAATGACCAAATTACATATTTTGGCATTTTATGGCAATTAAACTGGAATTCCACCAGTCGTGCCTATATTATCGCTTGTTGTGGCCCAAGCCCGACGCCGTGGTACGGAGCATTTACCGGATCGCCTTATATTTGTACGGGACATCAAATACGACCCAAGGAACCATAACCAACACTTCTAAATGACCAAGTTACATTTTTCGGCATTTTATGGCAATTAAATAAGAATTCCGCCAGTCGTGCCTGTATTATCTCCTACGGTGGCCCAAGCCCGAAGCCGCGGTATGGAGCCGGAACCGGATTGCCTGATATTTGTCCGGGACATAAAATACGACCCGAGGAACCATAACCAATGCTTCGAAATGACAAAATTACATTTTTTGGTATTTTATGGCAATTAAACTGGAATTCCGCTAGTCGTGCCTGTATTATCGCCTGCCATGGCCAAAGCTTGACGCTATGGTATGAAGCTGGTAAAGGATCGACAGATATTTGTCCGGGATATCAAATACAACCCAAGAAACCATAACCAACACTTCGAAAAGACCAAATTACATTTTTAGCATTTTATGGCAATTAAATTGGAATTCCGCCAGTCATGCCTGTATTATCGCCTGCCATGGCCCCAGCCGGACGCCGTGGTATAGAGCCGGTACCAGATCGCCTTATACTTGTCCAGAACATCAAAGACGACCCAAGGAACCATAACCAACGGTTTGAAATGAGCAAATTACATTTTTTGGCATTTTATGGAAATTAAATTGGAATTTTGTTAGTCGTGCCCGTATTATCGCTTGTCGTGGCCCAAACCCCGAAGACGTGGTACAGAGCCCGTACCGGATCGCCTGATATTTGTCTGGGACATCAAATATGACCCAAGGAACCATAACCAACGCTTCGAAATGACCAAATTACATTTTTGGCATTTTATGGTAATTAAACGGGAATTCTGCCAGTCGTGCCTTCTTATCGCCAGCCAAGCCCGACGCCGAGGTACGGAGCCGGTACTGGATTGCTTGATATTTTTTTGGGACATCAAATACGACCCAAGGAACGATAACCAATGCTTCGAAATGACCAAATTACATTTTTTGGCATTTTATGGCAATTAAACAGGAATTTCGCCAGTCGTGCCTGTATTATTGCCTGCCATGGCCCAAGCCCGACGTTGTGGTACAGAGTCGGTACCATATCACCTGATATATGTCTGGTACATCAAATACGACCCAAGGAACCATAACCAACGCTTCGAAATGACCAAATTACATTTTTGGCATTTTATGGAAATTAAACTGGAGTTCCGCCAATCGTGCCTATATTATCGCCTGCCATGGCCCAAGCCTGACGTCGTGGTACGGAGCCGGTACCGGATCACCTTATATTTGTCCAGGACATCAAATACGACCCAAGGAACCATAACCAATGCTTCGAAATGACCAAATAACATGTTTTGGCATTTCATGGTAATTAAACTGGAATTCCGCCAGTCGTACCTGTATTATCGCATGTCGTGGCATAAGCCCGACGATGTGGTACGGAGCCGGTATCGGATCGTCAGATATTTGTGTGGGACATCAAATACGATCCAAGGAACCATAACCAACGATTCGAAATGACGAAATTACATTATTTGGCATTTTATTGCAATTAAACTGGAATTCTGCTAGTCGTGCATGTATTATCGCCTGCCATGGCCCAAGCCCGACGCCGTGGTATGAAGCAGGAACCGGATCACCTGATATTTTTTCGGGACATCAAATACAACCCAAGAAACCATAACCAATGCTTCGAAATGACCAAATTACATTTTTCGGCATTTTATGGCAATTAAACTGGAAATCTGCCAGTTGTGCCTGTATTATCGCCTGCGCGGCCGAAGCCCGACGCCGTGGTATGGAGCCCGTACCGGATCGCCTGATATTTGTCCAGGACATCAAATATGACCCAAGGAATCATAACCAAAGCTTCATAATGACCAAATTACATTTTTTTGCATTTTATGGCAATTAAAGTAGAATTCTGTTAGTCGTGCCTGTATTATCACCTGCCGTTGCCCAAGCCCGACGCCGTGGTACGGAACCGATACCGGATCGCCTGATTTTTGTCTAGGACATCAAACACGTCCCAAGGAACCATAACCAACACTTTGAAATGACCAAATTACATTTTTTGGTATTTTATGGTAATTAAACTGGAATTTCGCCAGTCGTGCTTTTATTATCGCATGTTGTGGCCCAAACCCGTCGCCGTGGCACGGAGCATTTACCGGGTTGCCTTATATTTATCTGAGACATTAAATACGATCCAAGGAACCATAAGAAACACTTCAAAATAGCCAAATTACATTTTTTGCATATTGTGGAAATTAAATTGGAATTCCGCCAATCGTGCCTGTATAATCGCCTACAGTGGCCCAAGGCCCGAAGCCGTGGTACGGAGCCGGTACCGAATTGCCTTATATTTTTCCGGGACATCAAATACGACCCAAGGAACCATAATCAATGCTTCGAAATGACCAAATTACATTTTTTGGGATTTTATGACAATTAAACTGGAATTCCGCCAGTCGTGCCTGTAATATCGCCTGCCATGGCCAAAGCCAGACATTGTGGTATGGAGCCGGTAGTGGATCACCTGATATTTTCCCGGAATATCAAATACGACCCAAGGAACCATAACCAACACTTCGAAATGACAAAATTACATTTTTGGAATTTAGTGCAATTAAACTGGAATTCCGCCAGTCGTGCCTGTATTATCGCCTGCCATGGCCCAAGCCCGACGCCGTGGTACGGAACCGGTACCAGATCGCCTTATACTTGTCCAAGAAATCAAATACGACCCAAGGAACCATAACCAACGCTTCAAAATGACCAAATTACATTTTTGGTATTTTATGGCAATTAAACTGGAATTCTGCTAGTCGTGCCTGTATTATCGCATGTCGTGGCCCAATGCCCGACGTCGTGGTACGGAGCCGGTACGGGATCACCTGATATTTTTCAGGACATAAAATACGACCCAACGAACAATAACCAATACTTAGAAATGACCAAATTACATTTTTTGGCATTTTATGGCATTTAAACTGGAATTCCGCCAGCCGTTCCTGTATTATCACCTGGCATGGCCCAAGCCCGATGTCGTGGTACGGATCCAGTATCGGATCGCCTTATGTTTATCAAGGATATCAGATATGACCCAAGGAACCATAACCAACGCTTCGAAATAACCAAATTACATTTTTGGCCTTTTATGGCAATTAAGCTGGAATTCCGCCAGTCGAGCCTGTATTATCGCCTGTCGTGGCCAAAGCCCGACGCCTTGGTATGGAGCATTTACCAGATCACCTAATATTTGTCCAGGACATCAAATCAGACCCAAGTAACCATAACCAATGCTTCGAAATTACCAAATTACTTTTTTGGGATTTTATGGCAATTAAACTGGAATTACGCCAGTCGTGCCTGTATTATCGCTTGTCGTGGCCCAAGCCCAAAGCCGTGGTACGGAGATGGTACCGGATCGCCTGATATTTGTCGGAGATATCAAATACGACCCAAGGAACCATAACCAACGCTTCGAAATGACCAAATTAAATGTTTTGACATTTTATTGCAATTAAACTGGAATTCCCCCAGTCGTGCCTACATTATCGCCTGCCATGGCCAAAGCCCGACGCCGTGGTACGGAGTCGGTAGCGGATCGCCTGATATTTGTCCGAAATATCAAATACAACCCAAGGATTCATAACCAACACTTCAAAATGATCAAATTACATTTTTGGCATTTTATGGCAATTATACTGGAATTCCGCCAGTCGTTCTTGTATTATCGTCTTCCATGGCCCAATCCTGACGCCGTGGTACGAAGCCGGTACCATATCGCCTTATATTTGTCCAGGATATCAAATACAATCCAAGGAACCATAACCAACGCTTTGAAATGACCAAATTATATTTTTTGCCATTTAATGGCAATAAAGCTGGAATTTCGCCAGTCGCGCCTGTATTATCGCCTGCCGTGGCCCAAGCCCGACGCCGAGGTATGGAGCCGGTACCGGATCACCTGATATTTTTTCCGGACATCAAATACGACCCAAGGAACCATAACCAGTGCTTCAAAATGACCAAATTACATTTTTTGGCATTTTATGGCAATTAAACTGGAATTTCGCCGGTCGTGCAAGTATTATCGCCTGCCATGGACAAAGCACGACGCTGTGGTACGGAGCTGGTAGCGTATCGCCCGATATTTGTTTAGGACATCAAATTCAACCCAAGGAACCATAACCAACACTTCGAAATGACCAAATTACATTTTTGGCATTTCAAGGCAATTAAAGTGGAATTGCGCTAGTTGTGCCTGTATTATCGCCTGCCATGGCCCAAGCCTTACGCCGTGGTACCGAGTTGGTACCGGATCGCCTTATATTTGTCGAGGACATCAAATACGACCCAAGAAACCATAACCAATGCTTCGAATGAAAAAATTAGATTTTTGGAATTTTATGGCAATTAAACTGGAATTTCGCCAATCGTGCCTGTATTATCGCGTGTCGTGGCCCAAGCCTAACGCCGTGGTACGAACCCGGTACCAGATCTCCTGATATTTGTCCAGGACATCAAGGAACCATAACCAACACTTTGAAATGACCAAATTGTATTTTTTGGCATTTAATGGCAATTAAGCTGGAATTTCGCCAGTCGTGCTTGTATTATCGCCTGCCGTGGTTCAAGCCCAACGTCATTGTATAGAGCATTTACCAGATCGCCTGATATTTGTACATGACATCAAATACGACCCAAGGAACCATAACCAACGCTTCAAAATCACCAAATTACATTTTTTGGCATTTTATGGCAATTAAACTAGAATTCCGCTAGTCGTGCCTGTATTATCGTCTGCCGTGGCCGAAGCCCGAAGTCGTGGTACGTAGCCGGTACCGGATCACCTGATATTTGCCCGGAACATCAAATATTACCAAGGAACAAAAGCCAACGCTTCAAAATGACCAAATTACATTTTTTGGCATTTTATAGCAATTAAACTGGAATTCCGCTAGTCGTGCCTGCATTATCGCCTACCATGGACAAAGCCCGATGCCGTGGTACGGAGCCTCTAACGGATCACCTGATATTTTGTCTGGGATATCAAATACGACCCAAGAAACCATAACCAACATTTTGAAATGACCAAATTACATTTTTTGGCATTTTATAGCAATTAAACTAGAAATCAACTAGTTGTGCCTCTATTATCGCGTGTCGTGGCCCAAGCCCGACGCCGTGGTACGGAGCCGGTATTGGACCGCCTGATATTTTTCCGAGACATCATACACGACCCAAGTAACCATAACCAACACTTCGAAATGACCAAATAACCTTTTTGGCATTTTATGGAAATTAAACTGGAATTCCGCTAGTCGTGCCTGTATTATCGCCTAGCATGGCCCAAGCCCGACGCCGTGGTACGGAGCCGGTACCAGATCGTCTTATATTTGTCAAGGAAATCAAATACGACCCAAGGAACCATACCCAACCCTTTGAAATGAGCAAATTACGTTTTTGGCATTTTATGGAAATTAAACTGGAATTCCGCTAGTCGTGCCTGTATTATCACCTGCCGTGGCCCAAGACCGACGCCGAGGCATGGAGTCGGTACCAGATCACCTGATATTTTTCTGGGACATCAAATACGACCCAAGGAACCATAACCAAAGCTTCAAAATGACTAAATTACATTTTTTGGAATTTTATGGCAATTAAACTGGAATTCCGCCAGTCGTGCCTATATTATCGCCTGCCATGGCCAAAGCACGACGTCGTGGTACGGAGCCAGTAGAGGATCGCCCGATATTTGTTTAGGACATCAAATTCAACCCAAGGAACCATAACCAACACTTCGAAATAACCAAATTACATTTTTGGCATTTCAAGGCAATTAAAGTGGAATTGCGCTAGTTGTGCCTGTATTATCGCCTGCCATGGCCCAAGCCTTACGCCGTGGTACCGAGTCGGTACCGGATCGCCTTATATTTGTCGAGGACATCAAATACGACCCAAGGAACCATAACCAATGCTTCGAAATGACAAAATTACATTTTTTTTAATTTTATGGCAATTAAATTGGAATTTCGCCAATCGTGCATGTATTATCACGTGTCGTGGCCAAAGCCCGACGCCATGGTACGGAGCCGGTACCAGATCTCCTAATATTTGTCCAGGACATAATAAGACCCAAGTAACCATAACCAAAACTTCGAAATGACCAAATTATATTTTTTGGCATTTAATGGATATTATGCTGGAATTCCGCCAGTCGTGCCTGTATTATCGCCTGTCGTGGCCCAAGCCCAACGTCGTTGTACGGAGCATTTACCAGATCGCCTGGTATTTGTACATGACATCAAATACGACCCAAGGAACAATAACCAACGCTTCAAAATGACAAAAATACATTTTTTGGCATTTTATGGCAATTAAACTAGAATTCTGCTAGTCGTGCCTTTATTTTCGTCTGCCGTGGCCGAAGCCCGAAGCCGTGGTACGGAGCCGTATTGGATCACCTAATATTTTCCCGGGACATCAAATATGACCCAAGGAACCAAAGCCAACGCTTCAAAATGACCAAATTACATTTTTGGTATTTTCTAGCAATTAAACTGGAATTCCGCCAGTCGTGCCTGCATTATCGCCTGCCATGGCCAAAGCCCGACGCCGTGGTACGGAGCCGCTAGCGGATCACCTGATATTTGTTTGGGATATCAAATACGACCCAAGGAACCATAACCAACATTTCGAAATTACCAAATTACATTTTTTGGTATTTTATAGCAATTAAACTGGAATTCAGCCAGTTGTGCCTCTATTATCGCGTGTCGTGGCCCAAGCCCGACGCAGTGGTACGGAGCCGGTATCGGATCGCCTATTATTTGTCCGGGACATCATATACGACCCAAAGAATCATAACCAACACTTCGAAATGACCATATAACTTTTTTTGGCTTTTTATGGCAATTAAACTGGACTTTCGCCAGTCGTGCCTGTATTATCGCCTGGCATGGCCCAAGCCCAACGCCGTGGTACGGAGCCGGTACCAGATCGCCTTATATTTGTTGAGGAAATCAAATACAACCCAAGGAACCATAACCAACGTTTCGAAATAACAAAATTATGTTTTTGGCATTTTATGGCAATTAAACTGGAATTTCGCTAGTCGTGCCTTTATTATCGCCTGCCGTGGCTTAAGCCCGACGCCGAGGTATGGAGCCGGTACCAGATCACTTGATATTTGTCCGGGAAATCAAATACAACCCAAGGAACCATAACCAACGATTCAAAATGACCAAATTACATTTTTTGGCATTTTATGGCAATTAAACTGGAATTCCGCCAGTC
>ML420553.1:415-86536 GCA_005239525.1 Nicotiana knightiana | reverse complement strand
TTGACGATGTTCCGGGACACCGTTTATTGAAATCCCAAACCGAGGAAATTTAGACTCTGTTTTTAAGTTGTCTGTGACTAGAAATCTGAGTAGGGAATTCTGTTAACCGGGGAGAAGGTGTTAGGCATTCCCGAGTTCCGTGGTTCTAGCACGGTCGGTTAACTATTAATATTTGGCCTAGTTATCTAATTATTTACATGTTTTAGCCTATTGCACATTTAGCCTTTTTAATTTTAACCGCTTTTAATGTTTATGGATTTATCTTGAAAAAGCAAGTCACAATGGCATGCACTTGTTGTTTTTGGACACATCATAATCGCGCCACATGAAATGCACCCGCGATTACAACATGTGATTTTATTGTTTGGAGTTAAAGTCGGGGGCATGAGTTTCCACACCCGAGTATAGATTATATAGTCATGACTATGGTCATGACGGTTTTATAGTGCCTATTTGAGGCGATGTTTGATTATTCTTTATGTTTTCTATTTGAAGGAGCATTTTAGTTTTAATATCAATTAGGACGTTTATGGATTTATCTTGGACAAGTTACGATGGCGTACACTTGTTTTTTTGAACACATGGCATTCACGTCACATGAAATGCACCTGTGGTTGCTATATGCGTTTTATTAGTTGTTTGGAGTGAGGGTCAGGGGCATGAGTTGCCACTCCCGAGCGTAGTCCCAACTGGACCATACATAACTCATATGCACTGTAAAAGAATGAATCTGATCATTACAGAGATCAGATTCGACTCTTTACATGCTGTTCCCATTGTGAGCTAAGATCTAAATCGCCCAATCCAACATATATAAGCATCTTATGGGGGAGAATTTGACCATTTAAAGGGTCTGATTCACTACCCTTTAATGCTAGCTAATGACTCTATTATGACTTCAGGGATATAGAATTAATCACAGAACCCTATAAGAGATAATTCTACTGTTATAATCACACATAGATCAACAACTAGATTTTAACAAACAATTACAGGTTCAACAAAAAGAAAGGCAACATGTTTTAGGTATTTTTTCTTAGATTGGAATATGACTATAAGGGAGAGTCTGATTCAAACCCAGAGACACAAACTTGCTTGACATTTCCAACAACCATACCAATACTTCAACCAGTATTCATTTGAACATTTTGACTATTCTTGGCTTTTTAGAGAATGAAGCAGACCATACGAGGGTTCAGATTCTTTACTCTACAGCCCTTCTCGAATACATGTTGTATACCCTTTTAAAGGGTGGATTTCAGCCATCTACACTACTATTTTGTGCACTATTATGGGGTGAATTTTACCATTGATGAGTCTAATTAATCCACCCTAGTGCTAATGCTATCATATCTAGAGACTTGCTTGTTGAATCTCTTTATTGACCAAAGAGACTCAATTGAAAGAATATTTTCTGCAAACTTATAGAGAGAACTTAACCATAGAGGAGGTCAAGTTCTACACCATAGTGCAGCCCTTTTTGGAAAAGTAGAATCACAATTATCAACTACATTTATATACCTTTAGCCTGAAATAAACAGAATATTCCAGCAAAGAAATACCAACAGCAAAATAGTTTTTATCACACTCACAGGTTCATTAACATGCTAATAAGCATCTATACAGTCACATTAACATAAGCAGAAGAAGCAACCTCATTCATCAAGAACAACTAGTTTAAGCAGGGAGTAGAAGAATAAGATTCCAATCCAGCATTTCATTAAGAACAAATGAGTTATTACATACCTTTTAAGAGTAAAACAACAAAAGGGACTTGACCAAATAAAGGTCAAGTATGGACAATAATCAACAAGAGAAAGAAGATTCAGCAGCAATGAACAAAAACCCAAAGAAAACCAAAAAGCCCAGCAGGAATTGACCCAGAATTCTTGGATATGAGTGTTTGAGGTTCCCAAAATTAGAATCCAAAGGAAATAACAGAAGTTAAAAACTAAGCCCTATTCTTATGAACTTGATTCCAAAAGAAATCAGATTTCTTTTTGCTTCTCTATATATACTCTTTTTTTTTTTTAAAGTTTCGTTTATGAATGGACGATACTCTGATTTTTTCTGTGCTTTTAAAGTGCTTTCAGCAGCTCAAAGAGAGTAAAAAGGTATGGTTTTGAATCTGTGCAAAGATGGTCTATTTATAAGAGGCTTAAGGATGGGATATGCCTTTGCATATTCCTCATCCAAAAGGCTTAAATAGTACATAGGGCAACTCTCAACCTTATCTTTGGGACAAATTTCCCTATTCTAGAACCTTCCTCTTTAGAAAATACCCTTTTAACCTTAAAAAAACTGATTTCCTAATCTACATTACCTAATATACCCCTTGAAGTCCCTATATTTACCATTAGGTAACCAAGGTAACTTCCTTGGGTTATTATTAACTCTAGTTAATTATCCTTAGTCAGGTTCCTTAGTTAAACTAGGACTTATAAGTATTATTAGCTAGATCTTAGTTTAAATGGCTTAATTAAGACCAATCTTGATTTTCATACTTAGGTTAGTTGACTTTAGGTTTAATTCAATCTAAATGTGACTAATTAACTTAACCAAATCAATTAACTCCTATCAGGCTCAGGTTAATAACTCACATCAACAACTCATGCTTGAATCAAAAACCAAAATCAGTTAAGCAATAACCCAAGCGAAGTCTTGACATCTTAATTAATTCACTGACTAATTATAAACCATGATGCACAATGAATGAACTAACAATTATTAACAAGACAGTATTGGCAAATATAATTAAATATTCATGATTGAATTTTAGCCGAAAGTCGACAGATAATAGAGAATCTTAGGATGACTTAAACAAAGCTGCCAAAATAAGCAAGGATATGCAGGACATGTTGACAGACCGAATCAATCAAACGTGAATCAAAGAAAATAGTCATCTAATTGACAACCCTAGATTATATCCAACGAGCCCTAATTGCTAATCAATCAAAACAGGTTTTGTCATAGAATTTAAATAGCAAATGATCATGAAGTAATGAAACAGAATCTAACCCTAATGGTAATTAACAAGAATTTTAGGTTTTAGTAACATGTAAAACAGTAAAGAAGGAAGAAGAATACCTGTTAAAGTGTTTGGCAAGAAAAACTGGAATCGCCGGACCTTGGCCGGAATCCGGAGGGTTTGGAAACGAGTCAAATCCACATGAATCAATTGCTCTTACCAAGAGCAAATAACTCATGTAGGTCTAAACCGTTGAATCGTTCGAAGTCGATTTTTGTAGCATTTTAGGTTTTTCAGATTCTTAGATCTGAAATTACTCGAAATTTGATGTTTGTTTGGGGAAATAAATGGTGGGATGGGGTTGAGGGGAGGAAGGGATTGTCAGGTAAAAATTTGGGGTGGTTTGGAGGTGGTCCGCCGGCGATAGGTTATTTATGGCCGGCGGAGGGGGGTGAGCATTTGGAGGTGGCTAGGGTTTTTTTAGGGAGAGAGACGAGAGGAGGTGAGGCGGCTAGGGTTTAGGGAGGCGGTTAGGCTTCTGATGGAAATGAGGGTAGGGGGGTTGTTCGGACAGTTATATATTAGGGGGGGTGAGTTCCTGGCCGTCTGAAATATTTCGATCAATGGCCGGGATTTAAACAGTTAAACTAAACGGGGTCGTTTAGGATGGGGGGTTGGACGGGTCAAGGGGGGCTTGGGCTGGATACGTTTGGGTAATGTAAATAAAGAATTGGGCCTTGGTCCTTCTTGGCCCAGGTCCGATTTTTAACATTCTAGGCTTAATTCCAACCTAATTAATCTAATTAAAATCAAACCTAATTAAATTTAAAAGATGCAATAATCAATTTCGTCTTTATTTTGTCTAATTATAGATCAATTAGGATAAAACAATTAATTCAATACTCCTAATTAAATCTATAGTGTTGTCAGATAAAAAAATGATTAATTTTACAATTAGTTATCAAAACTACATTACCTCAAATAATCATCATTTGTTTGCTACTTAATTCAATTATTTATAAATAAATTCATAATTCTTTAATAATAACGATGCACCTAATTATGCAATTTAAAATAAGTTTAAAAGACGAATTATAAATATGCGATGCAAAACAATTCACAATTAACACTAAAATTCAACCAAATCCATAAGATTAATTTACTTATCTAATTTTGTAGGAGTATTTAGTAGGTGAAAAATTACATGCTCGCAGCTGCCCCTCTTTGCTCGGAAACACGGAGAGTTTTCGGGCAAAGATAAAGTGAGCAGTTATGAACAACTTTTACCTATTCAAATACTCCAAATGAAGCGTTATTGAGAAGTTTGACCGAACCCTATTCAAAAGGTTTCCTACATATCCTTGGCTATAAAGAAATCATGTCAGTGTAGTTCTGGAGGTTTTGGTAGCTGGGACTACCGGGTAACTGTGATTTCATTGTTGTTGTTGCTGTTACTGCTGCGGATCTCCTTATTACACCAAAATCAAAATTTGAAAAAGACTATAAACTACGAGTTACATGATTCCTATCTATGATTCTTCTGAAGCTTGATCTTGAGTCTTGACTGCTCCTTTATACAGACTTCGATCTGAATCTTGATGCTTGTTAGTTATAGGTACTAGTTCAATCTTGTTCAGCTTTTTGGATCAAGAATGGACATGCATAGCTTCTGACTTCAATCTGTCTTTAGCAGTCCACCTCTTTTCCGCATATGTGCCTTGGGGTTCAACTCTTTTTTTTTCTTCTTTTCTTTTATTTTGAATTGAGACATCTTCTTTTGGTCGTCTTGAATCCATTTTAATCTGCGCAAAATCAAAAACAAACGAACACAATTTTCTGCCCCAGTTTTTTTCCAGTCAAATTTCGCGAGTTATTGTAAGGAAATCTACACTACTTTATTATTAAAAGCGACGAAAAGCCGGTAGCAGTGCACCCGGAGATATTGTAGACTAGGGAGTGGATACCCTATATCTCAAAGCACACTCAATTAGGGGTTGGAGACCCTATGTTGCAAAAAATAGAATTAACTAGGGATTGTATACCCTACGTTGGAAAAGAAATCAATTAGGGAATGTATACCCTTAATTGGAAAAGAAAGCATCAATTAGGGGATGTATACCCTAAATTGGAAAATAAATCATCAATTAGGGAATGTATAACCTTAATTGGAAAAGAAAAACATCAGTTAGGGAATGTATACCCTTAACTGGAAGAGAAAAACATCAGTTAGGGAATGTATACCCTTAACTGGGAGAGAAAAGCATCAGTTAGGGAATGTTTACCCTTAACTGGAAAAGAAAAACATCAATTAGAGAATGTATAACCTTAATTGGAAAATAAAAGCATCAGTTAGCGAATTTATACCCTTAACTGGAAAAGAAAAACATCAATTATGGAATGTATACCCTTAATTGGAAAAGAAAAACATCAGTTAGGGAATGTATACTCTTAACTGGAAAAGGAAGCATCAATTAAGGAATGGATACCTTTAATTGGAAAAAATAAAGCATTAGTTAGCGAATGTATACCCTTAACTGAAAAAGGAAGCATCAATTAGGAAATGTATACCCTTAATTTGAAAAGCAAAACATCAATTAGGGAATGCATACCCTTAATTGGAAAAGAAATCATCAATTAGGGAATGTATACCCTTAATTGGAAAAGAAAAACATCAGTTAGGGAATGTATACCCTTAACTGAAAAAGCAAAACAACAGTTAGGGAATGTATACCCTTAACTGGAAAAGCAAAACATTAGTTAGGGAATGTATACCCTTAACTGGAAAAGTAAAACATCAGTTAGGAAATATATACCCTTAATTGGAAAAGAAAAGCATATGTTAGGGAATGTATACGCTTAACTGGAAAAGGAGTCATCAATTAGGGAATGTATACTCTTAATTGGCATCGACTAGAGAGCGTGTACACCCATGTCGGGAAAAGGTGTAGTTGGGGATTGGAGGCCTCATACTAGTTTGAGTCATTTTCAACTTCAATTCTTCTCTCTTCTTTTTTTTTCCTATTTTATCTTTCTTTCTTCTTTATTTTTTAAAAAATTTTTGGGCATGCGGGAAAAGATTTTTGGAGGAAACTTCCCTTTCTTTGGAGTCAATGCTGCAGAGATCCTTCTAGCTCTTGCGCAATTCCTTTTGATTGCACCTGCTTTTTGCATAGTTGCTTTTGCACCTGTTTCCTATTTTCAAACAAAGAACAATTTGTTAGTTTGAAATGGTGGTTGGTTTTGCGGCCTTGATTTTCAACTGCTTGATCTCAGCCTTTTTGACGAAGATCTCAACTATTTGCTTGCTTGCTGGGGATTGGGTTTCATTTCTAAGCCCGGGGACCCTAGCTTTCCAGATTTCGTCGTGGTGACCGGTCACGTAGGACCCAACATTTCAAATTTATTATGCCTTTGTAGGCCTTTCACTTGCTTCTCTTTTGGATTTTCGGAGTATCGGGGGGAATTTTTTGGCCCCTCATATTCTGCCGTACCGGTTAATCTCGGGAGACTTAACCTTTCCAATTTTACTTCGCCTTTATCGGCCTTCCATTTTTGGTCTTACCCCTGTCTTTAATTTAAAGCACTTGGAGCGCTTCAGCTTTTCTGACTTTGCCGAGGGGGTTAGCCGCGTGGGAATGAACCTTTCACTCCAATTGCCTTCATAGGCTTTTTGATTTGGATCTTCTCCTTTCAAGAGTTGTGTTTACAGCATCGGCCATTGTGGCCAGTCGGGATCGACTTGATGCCCCTGGTGAGGCTTGGTGCCCCTTGTATGTTGGCTCGCGTCAAATGAGAACCCTGTAAATCGGTTTTGCCATCCTTTCTTCGTCTTATTTTAGGAATAGGGTTAGACCAAAAGGGATTGAGAAACAAGAAATTACAGAATGTATAATGAGTTTAAACGAAAGGTATCCCTTTCGGGGAAAGGAAGGAAGGACTTATCTGGAGTGCATGCGGACTTTAATGAACATGACATGCCTTTTGAACTGGATGCCTGATTCGTGTAAACCGCCCGACTCTCAGAAATTCATCACAACTATCACCTCAAGATCGAGAAACCTTGCCCTGGACTGTGTCCATATCCGTGACCCATTATCCTTTTTGATCAGTGGTGCCCTTTGCGGGTTTTCACCGACTAATCTCTCTCATTTCTCTCCTCACCATCGCCTTGTAGTGCTTTTTGCGAGTTTTCACTAATCAAGACTCTCTCATTTTTGATTTCTCTGCTTATCGTCGCCTTGTAGTGCTCTTTGCGAGTTTTCACTAGCAAGACTCTCTCATTTTTAATTTCTCTGCTTACCGTCGCCTTACGGTGCCCGTGTGGGTTTTCACCTATAAGACTCTCTCATTTTATTTCTCTCATTTTCTTGTACCAAATCCGACATTGTATCCTCCAACTTTAGACATCTTTGCCAATTGATCTGAAGGACTTGAACAGGGTTTTCCTGAAAAAGAATTTGTATTGAATTACAACTTTGGAACCTCTCCGGCGAAATTATCGCCAAGCATCTTATAACATCTTCCCCAGCTTAAACTCTTGGAGAAATGTGGGATTTTATTTTGGTGTGACTGAACCCCAGGGAGAGGCTGCCTACGTATCCTTTCGGAATCAAGTCGAACGTAGTTCAGGGAAACATTTTGTTTTTGTTTTGGATTTTTGTTTTGTTTGTTTTTTTTCTGTTTTGTTTTTTTTCTCTTTGTTTTGCTTTTTCTCATTTCTTTTTTGTTTTTTTTTTCTTTGATTTTTTTTCTCTTTTTTTATTTATTATTATTATTATTATTATTTTATTTATTTTTTTACAACACTTTCAAGTTCCAAAGAGGGTAATCAAAGGAAGGTAACCGGCTCAAAGGGTTTGCAAAAGGGTTAATGGTGTTTGGCTAGCGAGAATGAAAGCCTTCGTCATTTCAATCAGAGAAATTTTAACATTATATGGGGGATCAAATGTAGTACCTTTTGACTGCATCTGCATTGACAGCCATTTCGGGGTCATTTCCTTCGATGTCTCCCAGGTATAACGCTCCTTTTGGTAGCAATTTCCTTACGATTTATGGACCTTTCCAATTCGGGGCAGATTTTCCTTTCACCTCTTCGTGGTGTGGGAGGATACGTCTTAAGACAAGTTTCCCCACTTCGAAGTTCCTGGGTCGCACTTTCTTATTGTAAGTGCGGGCCATTCTTTGTTGGTACAACTGTTCGTGGCACACTGCGGCCATCCTTTTCTCATCAATCAGAGTTAATTGTTACTGTCGGGTTTTGACCCATTCACCATCCTCAGTTTCTACTTCAACAATAATCTGAAGGGAAGGAATTTCAACTTCTGCGGGTATTACGGCTTCAGTGCCATAAACCAATAGGTAAGGAGTAGCCCAAACCGACGTGCGTATGGTCGTGCGATATCCCAACAATGCGAAAGGCAGCTTCTCGTGCCATTCCCTGGATGTTTGAATCATTTTCCTGAGAATTTTCTTGATGTTTTTGTTAGCTGCTTCAACGGTGCCATTGGCTTTGGGCCGGTAAGGGGTGGAGTTGCGGTGTGTGATTAGAAATTGTTCACACACCTCCCTCATCAAGTTACTTTTCAGTTTCACAGCATTATCGGTAAGGATAGTTTTTGGGATACCAAAATAACAACTGATATTAGAATGCACGAAATCCACCACCGCTTTCTTAGTGATAGCTTTGAACATGACTACCTCGACCCATTTTGTGAAATAGTCGATAGCAACCAAGATGAATATGTGCCCGTTTGAGGCCCTTGGTTCAATTGTCCCGATGACATCCATTCCCCAGGCAACAAACGGCCAGGGTGCTGACATAGGATGCAGCTCTGATGGTGGTGCATGGATTAAGTCGCCATGTATTTGACACTTATGGCACTTCCGGTCGAAATCGAAACAATCTTTCTCCATGGTCATCCAATAATATCCAGCCCGCAAGATTTTCTTTGCGAGGATGTACCTATTCATGTGGAGACCTCATACTCCTGAATGCACCTCGCTTATAATCCTTTCGGCTTCTTTGGCGTCTACGCATCTTAATAGATTTAGATCGGGAGTCCTTTTATACAGTACTTCCCCACTTAGGAAGAAACTACTGGCGAACCTGCGGATGGTTCTCTTTTGGTCTCCGTTGGCGTGCTCCGGATATTCTTTTGTTTTCAAGAATCTTTTAATATCATGATACCATGGTTGGACGTCGAGTTCTACTTCGAATGTGCTGCAATGACCATGTTTTTCCTTGATTTGGATCTCCAACGGGTCTATGTGAACATTACCTGGATATGGCAGCATTACCGCTAAGGTGGCCAGTGCATCGGCGAACTCATTGTGGAACCGAGGTATATATCTGAACTCAACAGCCTTGAGTCGCTTGCTAATGTCCTCCACATGTTGTCTGTAGGGAAGGATCCTAACATCCTGAGTTTCCCACTCTCCCTGAGCCTGCTTGATGATCGAATCGGAGTCCCCCATGATCAATAACTCTTCTACATCCATGTCAATGGCCATGTTCATGCCCATTATACAAGCTTCATATTATGCAGTATTGTTTGTGCAGAAGAAACGGAGGCGGGCCGTGGCAGGGTAGTGTTGTCCTGTGGCGAAATCAAAATTGCCCCTATCCCAGTACATTTTGCATTGGCTGCTCCGTCGAAGAACATTTTCCAGGTGTCAGCGCCTTCCGAGATTACTTCGACGGAATTTACTTCTTCATCCGGAAAATAAGTGCTCAAGGGTTGGTATTCTTCATCAACAGGATTCTCAGCTAGTTGATCAGCCAATGCTTGAGCTTTTTATTGCTGTGCGGGTGACATTGACAATGTCGAATTCTGTGAGCAAGATTTGCCATTTTGCTAATCTCCCGGTGGGCATTGGCTTTTGGAATATGTACTTCAAAGGATCTGGCCTAGTAATGAGGTGGGTGGTATAAGCCAACAAATAATGTCGGAGCTTCTGAGCAACCTAAGTTAGAGCACAACAAGTCCTTTCTAACTGAGAATATTTGGCCTCGTAGCTTGTGAACTTCTTGCTTAAGTAATATATGGCCTGCTCTTTCTTCCCAGTTACGTCCTGCCCAAAAACACACCCAGAGGAATTTTCTAGCACTGTCAGGTATAGGAACAAAGGTCTCCTCGGTTCTTGTGGGACTAACACTGGAGGATTCAACAAATATTCTTTGATCTTGTCGAAATCGCCCTGGCATTCGTCTGTCCATTTGATGGCTGCATCGTTTTTTCAACAGCTTGAATATAGGCCCGCATGTGGATGTCAACTGAGCGATGAACATGCTGATGTAATTCAGAGCGATGAACATGCTGATGTAATTCAACCTACCCAGCAGACTTATGACCTCCTTCTTGGTTCTTGGGGGTGGGAGATCCCGAATAGATTTTATCTTTTTCGGTTCCAGCTCGATGTCCCGTCGACTGACTATAAATCCCAGAAATTTTTCGGATGGAACTCCAAAAGTACACTTGGCTGGGCTTAATTTCAAATCATATTTGCGCAAGCGTTCGAAGAATTTCCTCAAATGCTGCACATGGTCACTTTGGGTCCTGGATTTAATGATCACGTCATCCACGTACACCTCAATCTCCTGATGCATCATGTCGTGGAATATGGCGGTCATGGCCCTCATATAAGTTGCCATAGCGTTCTTTAAACCAAATGGCATGACTCGGTAACAGTATGTTCCCCAGGGTGTAGTGATGGCTGTCTTTTCTACATCCTCTTTATCCATCAACACCTGGTGATATTCAGCATAGTAATCGACAAAAGACTTTACCTCATTTTTGGCACATTTGTCAACTAGGATATGTATGTTTGCCAGTGGAAAATTATCTTTGCGACTCGCTTTATTCAGATCTCGGTATTTTACACATACTCGGACCTTTCCGTCCTTTTTAGGAACCGGAACCACATTGGCCAGCCAGGTGGTGTATTGGACCACTCGGATTACTCCAACCTTTAGTTGTTTAGATACCTCTTCTTTGATCTTGTCACTCATATCTGTTTTAAATTTCCTCTGCTTTTATTGGACAGGTGGATAACCGGGGTAGGTTGGCAATTTGTGTACCACCAAGTCCACACTTAGTCCGGGCATGTCGTCGTAGGACCAGGGAAACACGTCTTTGAATTCAAATAGGAGTTGAACCAAGGCGCCCATAGCCCTTTCATCCGTGTGGACGCTTATCATGGTTTCTCGAATCTCCTCTTCATTGCCCAAGTTAACGGGTTCTGTTTCGTTTAAGTTTGGCTTAGGCTTATTCTCGAATTGTTCCAATTCTCGATTTATTTCCTTAATAGAATCTTCTTCGACATATTCCGGTTCTTGATTCATGATTTTGAGGTTAGACGGCGTATTAAGATCAGAGCATGAAGTCCGCAAGCATGTCATGTTTTTTAAGGCCGCATTATTAGGACTGAAAAAATAAGAAAAGTAAACAAAAATCAAAAAGAATAATAGACGATGAAATTTTGATTTCATTTCATTGAATTTGAACATATGAGGGTTTACATCGGAATTCAAAAGGCAAGAAATTAAAAACACTTGAGTTACACCCTGAAATAACTCATAGTGCAGAAAAGATGGCAAAAGCTGAACTACTGGGACTCCCGCCTGACGGGGAATGGAGTAGCCTTCCAGTTTTGCAACTTGGTGTCATGCCTCATATACTGCATTTAAGCAGTGCTGGAGCCTTCTCCTGGTTGGACCATATGAGCCTTATACAACATCTATCTCATTGCTCCGCAGATTTCTTCGATTTCTTCGGCCGTAAAAGCCTCTTACTCTTCCTCCACGTATTTTGGCTTGACAAATGATGCGGTGATGTGTGGGATCGGCTGAGGCAATACCCAACCATTTTTCTTACGTTTGTCAGACCATTGTTCATCGCCGGGAGTAGCTTGAAACCCTATGCCGAAGAACTTTTTATTGGTAGGCAAGGTGATAGGTTCTTTATTTCCTTGCAAGGACACCCCGAGCCCTTTTACAGGTGTGTACCCATGTTTAATCATGTCGTTAGCGACCATAATTGATGTGTTTGATAGGAAGGGTTGAGGGCACGGGGTTCCTTCCTCATGTTGGTCCGCAACCACAATCTCGAAAGCCTGGTAGACTATGTGCTTGCTGCCTTCTCTTGCTTCCAAACATGGGGATGATGGGTCCCTGTAAATATATTGCTCGTCCTCTCCATGGACCACAATTTCCTGGTCTTCATGATCGAACTTAACCATCTGGTGGAGAGTAGATGGTACTGCCCCTACTGCATGGATCCAAGTTCTTCCCAGGAGATAATTATAGGAAGTTTCCATATCCATGACTTGGAATGTCACTTCAAAATCTACAGGGCCGATTGTCAAGAACAAATCAATCTCCCCGATCGTGTCTGTCTTGATACCATCGAATGCGTAGACGCACACATTGTTAGGCCTAATTCTCTCAGCCCCGATCTCCATTCTTTGTAGGGTCGAGAGAGGGAAAATGTCAACCCTAGATCCGCCGCCCATCATAACTCTTTTCACATAGTAACCTTCACATTTAACAGTTAGGTGGAGAGCTTTTATGTGGGAAGCCCCTTCTGGGGGCAACTCATTCTTGCTAAATGAGATCCGGCTGATTTCGAAAAATCGTTCTGCCATTCTTTCCATTTGCTCAACTGTGGTTTCGGCCGGAACATATGCTTCATTGAGTGTTTTGATCAGGATTTTCTAATGCTCGTTCGAACTTGTCAGCAAGGATAGAAGTGAGACCTGAGTTGGGGACTTCCTAAGCTGCTCAATTGTGGCGTATTCAAAGGCTTTCATATTTTTGAAAAACTCTTCTGCCTCTTCGGCACTGATCGGCTTCTTAGGCGGAAAGCGTTTCTGCTTGCTTTTGTTCAGTTCTTCCAGGTTGAGGTATTTCTCTGATAGGTTTATCTCACTTTTTCCCCAGTAATTTCTTTTCCTTTGTACGTCACCAACGTCTTGTTGTAATTCCAGAGGACAGTTGTAGTATTCTTTATGGGAATCTGCGACGCGCAGCTCATAACCACGGGCTCATTCAGCCTTGGTGAAATTATTTGCCCCCGCGCCACATACGTCCCTTTTGGCGTGGACATTTTTGGGCCGTTCATTGTTGCTTTATTGAATTGTAACCTTTTGGGAGGACTTAACATACTTTGTTCCTTCCTGGATGCTTTGGGGACGTAAAGAACAACGCCTTTAGAGGGTCCCATATTTGTCTTGGCTTCAACCTTCCACGTGACCTGGGGGATGGGGTTACTCTTCTTTATTTCTTTGACTGGTTTTGGTGCCGCCTTAGGCTTTCTTTCCACATCTATGATGGCGATGATGGCCTTTAGAGCTGTATCAAAATCCTGGTCCTTGCAAATCATGACGATGACGGGCCCATCACATTGGATTGTTCATCACATTGGCATGACATGCCGATGACGGACCCTTAACACCATTTTCTTTTGTTCTATAATGTTTTCCACGGCTCTTTTGAGGGTCCAACACTCCTCCGTGTCATTCTCTTCTGCTTCGGAATGGTAGGCACAATTGGTTCTCGGCTTGTAACATGCTGATGCTGGGTTTTGCCTGGTCGGAGGTACGGGCAGTAGAAGCCCCATCTGGACTAATTTTGGGAAGAGGCTTGAATATAGGTCACGGATAGGAGTGAATTTGAGTCTCCTCCATCGTTCACGGGGTTAGGTGTTGTAAGTATAGTTGTTTTGGGGAGGGCGTGGATTATATGGAGCTGGGGGAAGATGGTTATTTCTCGGGGGTGGAACTCTATTCTGATTGTATTGTTATCGCGGCCTGGGATGCGGCTGAGCGTTCATTACCGTATAAGGAAAAGGTGGCGTAGCATAAGCTGTGTCTCGGTGAGAATAGTAATGTTGGGAAGCTTTGGGAAATGGACGTGGGTATTATCGAGACTACCTGACATCGGAAACCATCACGGCCCTTCTTCTTTCTTCTTTCTGTTGGCTACCCTCCCGAATCCGATTGGAATGGCCTGAGAGGTTGCTCTTATGGAAGATTGGCTCAGGATATGACCTATTTTTAGACCATTCTCCACCATTTCTCCAATTTTGATTGCTTCCGCAAATGGTTTGCCCATGGCGAACATCATATTTTGGAAGTAATCAGCTTCTTGTGCTAGTAGAAAGATACTGACCATTTCAACCTCATCCATCGGAGGTTTCACCCTGGAGGCCTGCTCGCGCCATTTAATGGCGTATTCTCTTAAACTTTCTGAGGATTTGTTTTTGAGATTGGATAGAGAGTTTCTATCAGGAGCGATGTCCACATTGTATTGGAATTGCCGAACAAAGTCTTGTGCCAGGTCATACCATATGTGCCAGCGGGATATATCCTGGTCTATGTACCATTCTGATGCAATCCTTGTCAAGCTTTCTCCAAAATATGCCATGAGAAGTTCCTCTTTCCCACCTACTCCCCGGAGCTGGTTGCAGTACCTTTTCAGATGAGCTATGGGGTCCCCATGTTTGTCATATTTTTCAAACTTGGGGGTTTTAAACCCAAGAGGCAAGTGGACGTGGGGGAACATGCACAAGTCTGCATAGGAGATGCTTTTCTGTCAGCTCAGCCCCTGTATATTCTTGAGGCTCTACTCAGTACTCTTCATTTTTTGAGCCATTTCTTCGTGCTTGGGGCTTTTCTTATCTTGTACCAAAGTGACCTCAGACTGAGGTTGTTGGGGGTATACATTGGGAGTAACATGAGTGGTATCCAGATGGACGGATGGTGTTTCGAATGTGAATGCTGGCGGCTCGAAACTTGGCCCAGAGATAGTCGGTGAGCCGTAGCAGAGATTGGTGGTGCGGTGAAGATGTTGGAAGACACACTAGAAAATAGGGCCGGGGGGAGAACCTCAGAAGGCTTTCCGGCAAAGTGAGCCGATATAGTTGGATATCCAAACGGCGTGGCTAGGTAACTTATGGGGATGTTGGGTGTCCCATCTGCCCTGGGAATTATCTCTTGGAAACCCGGGATGGTACTGGGTGGTTCCTTACCATTGGACCATGCGTCCCACATTTCCAGCATGCGGCAACGCAGAGTCCTGTTTTCTTCAGTTGTTGCTGACTCAAATGTTGGGATGGCTGGATCCAGGTCTTCCACGGAAGAGTTGGCGATTGATAAGTGACTTTCGGATGTCATTTCTATGCTCCCTTTTGATCTAGTGAAGTAAGGATGGGAAGCCAGGTTACCGCAAAACCAACCAGCTAAAATACCTTTAGATATTGAACGGCAAAACATTAGGTTGAAGCATTTATCTCATAAGGAATCGCACGTTTGGGGTATCCAATGCACCTAGGAAATTAAATTCTTTCTATATGTTTTGCAACAGTTGTTTATTTCATCCCGAATTTATTTCTCAGGTTTTCCCTTTTTATCATTCTTGTCCTTCATTTGTTATTATTTCCGCTCTTTTATTCCTCGATCGGTTTCCTTTCTTAAGGTTATGATCGAATCCTATGTGGATAGCCTACGTATCACGAATCCGCGTGAATCAGATCATCACGTAGTTCATGAAATTAGTACAAAAGAAAATAAACATTTTCAAATTTTCGTTCTTTAGATAAAACGTGCAGTTTTCATTAATTACAAACTTTTTTTGGAAATTTAAAACTAAAAAAGACTCCGACATACTTTCTTGAAAATTTAAAAACTACAAAAGACTTAAAGTAACTGAAACAAGACTGCAACAATAAAATGAAATACAGACTCGGAAAGGACATCAAGAGTACATATGTGCTTCTACTGCTCCAGGGGCCCACGAGACATCATTCGGTCTCACCACGAGCCTGCGTTTAATGTCTTGCTGGAGGCGGCACAGGTCATCCATTATCTTGTGGACAAAAATCATTACCGCTGTAAAGAAGGTAGTCCGGTTCATATCTTCAAACTCTTGGAATTTTTTTACAATATAATCCGCAATTTCTCTGACCCTCTGCTTGATAACGCCCTTTTCCTGGAGTAAGCGCCCGATCTGTTGAGACCTAGCCTCTAAAATCTGGGCGTCCTTATGATTCTTTTCTTGTAACTGTTGCAAGTCTTCCTCCAACTGAGCCATCATGGTATAGCATTGTTCCATTTCTTCCTTGAACCTTTTTGCTTGTTTGGCCATTTCGTTCTCGAGGATGGCCACCTTTTTCCTTCAAGCCTGTGACTTCTTGGTCATATTTCCTTTTCAGTTTCTGAATAAACTCTGCTCTTTCCTCTGCACTTCTTGTCAAGTTTGCCCGAACTTTGGCCAGTTCTTCTTCAGCTTTGTCCAGATCATCCCCATAGTTGCATACTTTATGCCTCAGACTGTTGATAAGTCTTTCATCAGTTCTGCTTCTCTCAGGGTTTTCAAATGCTATTTTCAATTTCTGGATCTGGGCCGGGAGAGCTTCATTTTCTTTAGTTAACCTATTTTTCTCCCCTTCAGTTGTGGCATTTTGTAGAGTGTTTTCAAATTTGATTTCCCTGATCTGGGCTTCCAACTTGCTTATGGTAGCTCGGTAGTTATTTTCCAAAAAAGCCTAGTGCTCTTGTGTTTGCTCAGTGAATTGTTGCACGTGGGGTCTTTTTGCAGGTCGTTCTTGCTCTTGATGCTCTCTTCCCCTTCTGCCGTACCAAGAAGTGTAGCCCGACTCTACTTCCCTTCTGGAAACATCTCTTACCCGAGTCTGCAGATCCAAAAATCTGCACTGATGCCAGATATGGCGGACCCTGTCCTCTGGAAATGCAGCTCTTGGGCACAGTTCAATGACTTGCTGACTTAGGTCTTCATCATGTGGAACATTTTGATGCCATCCTAGTTGTCGTAAGACCCGATGCGGGGCATATGGTTGAATACTTCGGAGACCCATCAACATAAGATAGCATACTTCGGCTGACATATAGATGACTTCATTGATAGGGAGCCACCCGAATGTCCACTCAATTTGGTCGGTAGTCAAAGAACTCAAGTGTGCAAGCCAGTCTTCTGTGCCTCCTGGAAATTCATGCCCCTCTATCCGAGTCCTATGTTCTTCAATGAAATTTAAGCCAGTCATACCATAATTCATATACCCTGGGCGACGGCAGAGATGTTCGATCATCCAGATATGTAGAAGCAGGTTGCACCCCTCAAAGAATTTTCCCCCAGACTGGCAAACTGTTAGAGCACGGTAAATCTCGACTAAGACCATCGGCATAAGTGTGCCATTGGATTTTTTCATCATGAAATCTGACATTTTCCACAGGTCCGATATCTATGCGTCCGTCACTCCTCGGGCAAATTAAAGTGCCCAGGAATGTTACCACGAATGCTAGCCCCCGACGAGCTTCCCATTTAGCATGGTCTTTGTGAGTTAGGCCGGTGTTCTCAGCTTCATAGCCCCGGAGATCTCCATATCGTTTGTACAGAAAATAGAAAGTGCAGAATCCTTTGGATAGGTGTGGGTCTTGGACGTCCCGACTAATGTTCAAAAGATCCAAGAACTTATGTGGATTTACCGCCCTGGGTTCCACCGGGTACCGACTTCTAAGATTGTTATTGAGACCAGCATACCCCGACATTTCCTCTAGCGTGGGTGTCAACTCAAAGTCTGCAAAGTGGAACACGTTGTGGGCGGGATCCCAAAACGATAATAGAGCCTCGACAATGTCCAGCCTTGGCTTGATATTTAGAAGACCAGTAAGTCCACCCAAATCTTTCACAGCAGACTTTCTACTAGTTTCCCCCAAGTCGCTCCACCACATATGGAGTCCTAAAGGGATTTCCTTGACGGCCCTGAAGGGAATTTTTTCAACTGTATTCATCCTGCACATTCGTTTTGATTAAAACCACAAAAATTTTGACTGAATGAAAAAGTGTTATTTTTTGCAAAGGGTTTTGTAATAATGGACCATCTTGCGAATACGGCCCTTCAATACTTCGGGTAGGAAGTTTTTAAGGCTATGTTTACAAATTGGGTTAAAATTCAAAACAAACCACAAGCGGCTACTTTTGCAAAGATAGCCTTTCGGTGACCCACTTGGGCAATCTGACTATTTATGCAAGAATGGTGTCACCTAATTTTATTTAGGACTATATCTTTTGATTTTGGAAAATAAAGTTGGACCCGATGAGGGTTTCCTACGTATCCCACACCGGTGAGAACCAAACAATGCGTAGTTCGGGAAAAATCTTGACTGATTAAAAATATACACCGACTCACTTTTTTTTGAAATATTATTTTCAGAAATTTTGGCAGAGTTTCGGGATATTCTAAATACAGGGAAAAACAAGGTGAACTTTTCTATTCGACCTCACTCTTGGCCGGTCAACACACAACCCGAAACAAATAAATGAGCACGTAGGAGGTAAGATGCATCAGGAGGGTATTTTCTTTGGGTTCACCTGTCCTAGACAAGCCCAACCCCTGTGTTGAGTCCCCTAAGTCAAATGCACGTGATGCAAATAAGCGTTCCTACTAGGGATCCAACATGAGGTTATGTCATTCTAAGTTTTGAATCTTGGGGTTTTGTTCTAGACCAGGCTTACCTGAGGGGACAGCTCGAGCCGAGGTCGGGGCAGCGTACCGGGAATACAGAAGCTTTGCCGGCTTTGCAACTTGTCTGTACCTCGTTCTAAAATTTGGATATGACTCTAACAGAAAAGAAGTCACACGAAGTGCCCACTTCCCAGATGATTCAGAAGACTCAGAGAGAAGAGGGTTTCGGCACGGTTTATATGCAATTCGGATAACTATCAAAGCGGTAAATATGGCAATTAACACGTCAAGTTTAAACACGTAAAATAAGGTAAGGAAAGACAAAAGATAACAGTTATATAAGCTCNGAATTATTTTAGTTTTCAGAGTCGCCATCTGAATTTTTGACGATGTTCCGGGACACCGTTTATTGAAATACCAAACCGAGGAAATTTAGACTCTGTTTTAAGTTGTCTGCGACCATAAATCTGAGTAAGGAATTCTGTTAAGCTGGGAGAAGGTGTTAGGCATTCCCGAGTTCCGTGGTTCTAGCACGGTCGCTTAATTATTAATATTTTACCTAGTTATCTGATTATTTACATGTCCCTATTGCGCATTTAGCCTTTTTAATTTTTAACCGCTTTTAATTTTTATGGATTTATCTTGAAAAAACAAGTCACGATGGCGTGCACTTGTTGTTTTTGGACACATCATAAGTGTGCCACATGAAATGCACCCACCATTACAACATGTGATTTTATTGTTTGGAGTTAAAGTCGGGGGCATTTCCACACCCGAGTGTAGATTATATAGTCATGAGTATGGTCATGACGGTTTTATGGTGCCTATTTGCGGTGATGTTTGATTATTCTTTATGTTTTCTATTTGAAGGAGCATTTTAGTTTTAAGATCAATTAGGACGTTTATGGATTTATCTTTGACAAGTTACGATGGCGTACACTTGTTGTTTTTGAACACATGGAAATCACGTCACATGAAATGCACCTGTGGTTTCTATATGCGTTTTATTAGTTGTTTGGAGTGAGGGTCAGGGGCATGAGTTGCCACTCCCCAGTGCAGTTTATGGTAATTTTATATAATAGTTGATTCTTTTCCAAATTTCAACCTAAAGATGTATTTGTCAACCTAAAGGATATGCGGAAGATTGTTTAAGCTTAAATTCTAAAGGACACAAATCTTGGGATATGGCCATATTTAGCCCAAGTTATCATTTAACTATTTTGGCCAATCCTAATTATGGCTAATTTATAGAGAGGTCACTAGTTTAAGAAATCCAAATAAGTCTTAATGATCTTTACTTTTCAGATTGATGAATAAATAGGAAATATGGTAATAAAAAAAACATGTTTATTCATACATACACTTAGACAACCGATTGTCTGGTTTTCCATTTTTAGGCAACCTAAACATAAAAAATACTCATCAATTCTGAAATGGATTGGCAAGGCAAAATCATGCTACTTTCAGAATATTTTATAATTTCTAGCAAAACGATCGAACCACAGGCAGTCTTATTAATCTTGGGACAGTGATTCTTATCAATTTAAAACAAATTGATCTCATGTTTCTAAAGACTTAAAATTCACACATGTATAATTGATTTTTCACATATTTATAAGACACAAAATAGACTGAAGATAATCTACTGACTTTATGTTAAAACTCTAACTGAATTTTGAGACAACCATTTTTCGAGATCCAGCGAAGTGTTTTTTTACAGATTTCGCATATGTTCTTTGCCTAATGTCGTTTTCAGAATAGATAGAATGTAAATTCGAATTTTAGGAAAAATGTGAATAAAACTGAAATTAAGTGTACAGTCCAGTCCTTATTACAGCTAAAAGTATATAAAAAAAAGTTGTAATTACGCTATTACATTGTTCTTAATTAAATATACAAATTCTAATAATAAGAAGAAAATAAAAGAACAAGATTAGTTGCTGCTCCTGTGAAAGCCAGCAACTTTCATGCTTTTAGGATCTGTATTCTTCAGCTTTTAGTCCCAACTGGACTATACATAACTCATATGCACTGTAAAACAATGAATCTGATCATTACAGAGATCAGATTCGACTCTTTACATGTTGCTCCCATAGTGACCTAAGATCTAAATCGTCCAAACCAACATATATAAGCATCTTATGGGGGTGAATTTGACCATTTAAAGGGTCAGATTCACTACCCTTTAATGCTAGCTAATGACTCTATTATGACTTCAGGGATATAGAATTAATCACAGAACCCTCTAAGAGATAATTTTACTGTTATAATCACACATAGATGAATAACCAGATTTTAACAAACAATTACAGGTTCAGTAGAAAGAAAGGCAACATGTTTTATGTATTTTTTCTTAGATTTGAATCTGACTATAAGGGAGAGTCTGATTCAAACCTAGAGATACAAACTTGCTTGACATTTCTAACAACCATACCAATACTTCAACCAGTATTCATTTGAACATTTTGATTATTCTTGGCTTTTTAGAGAATGAACTGGACCATACGAGGGTTCAGATTCTTTACTCGACAGCACTTCTTGAATACATGTTGTATACCCTTTTAAAGGGTGAATTTTAGCCATCTACACTACTATTTTGTGCACTATTATAGGGTGAATTTTACCATTGATGGGTCTAATTCATCCACCCTAGTGCTAATGCTATCCTATCTAGACACTTGCTTGTTGAATCTCTTTATTGACCAAAGAGACTCAATTGAAAGAACATTTTCTGCAAAATTATAGAGAGAACCTAACCATAGAGGAGGTCGGGTTCTACACCATAGTGCAACCCTTTTTGGAAAAGTAGAACCACGATTATCAACTACATTTATATGCCTTTAGCCTAAAATAAACCTGAATATTCCAACAAAGAAATACCAACAACAAAACAGTATTTATCACACTCACAGGTTCATTAATATGCTAATAAGCATCTATACAGTCACATTTACATAAGCAGAAGAAACAACCTCATTCATCAAGAACAGCTTGTTTAAGCAGGGAGTAGAAGAAGAAGATTCCAATCCAGCATTTCATTAAGAACAGATGAGTTATTACATACCTTGTAAGAGTAAAACAGCAAAAGGGACTTGACCAAATAAAGGTCAAGTATGGACAATAATCAACAAGAGAAAGAAGACTCAGCAGCAGTGAACAGAAACCCAAAGAAAACCAAATAGCCTAGCAGGAATTGACCCAGAATTCTTGCCTATGAGTGTTTGAGGATCCAAAAATCAGAATCCAAAAGAAAGAACAGAAGCTGAAAACTAAGCCCTATTCTTATGAACATGATTCCAAAAGAAATCAGATTTCTTTTTGCTTCTCTACATATACTCTTTTTTTTTTTTTTGAAATTTCGTTTATGAATGGACAATACTCTGATTTTTCTGTGCTTTTAAAGTGCTTTCAGCAGCTCAAAGAGAGTAAAAAGGTAAGGTTCTGAATCTGTACAAAGAGGGTCAATTTATAGGAGGCTTAAGGATGGGATATGCCTTTGCATATTCCTCATCCAAAAGGCTGAAATAGTACATAGGGCAGCTGTCAACCTTATCTTTGGGACAGCTGCCCCTATTCTAGAACCTTCCTCTTTAGAAAATACCATTTTAACCTTAAAAAAACTGATTTCCTAATCTACATTACCTAATATACCCCTTGAAGTCCCTATATTTACCATTAGGTAACCAAGGTAACTTCCTTGGGTTATTATTAACTCTATTTAATTATCCTTAGTCAGGTTCCTTAGTTAAACTAGGACTGATAAGTATTATTAGCTAGATCTTAGCTTAATTGGCTTAATTAAGAATAATCTTGATTTTTATACTTAGGTTAGTTGACTTTAGGTTTAATTCAATCTAAATGTGACTAATTAACTTAACCAAATCAGCCCCCTAATTAACTCCTATCAGGCTCAGGTTAATAACTCACATCAACAACTCAGGCTTGAATCAAAAATCAAAATCAGTTAAGCAATAACCCAAGTGAAGTCTTAACATCTTAATTAATTCACTGACTAATTATAAACCATGATGCATAATCAATGACCTAAAATTTATTAACAAAACAGGATTGGCAAACATAATTAAACATTCATGATTGAATTTTAGTCGAAAGTCGACAAATAACAGAGAATCCTAGAATGACTTAAACAAAGCTGCCAAAATAAGCAAGGATATGCAGGACATGTTGACAGACCGAATCAATCAAACGTGACTCAAAGAAAACAGTCATCTAAATGACAACCCTAGATTATATCCAACGAGCCCTAATTGCTAATCAATCAAAACAGGTTTTGTCACAGAATTTAAATAGCAAATGTATCATGAAGTAATGAAACAGAATCTAACCCTAATGGTAATTCGAGGAAGATTTTTTAAGAAAAAAATCTAAAAACAGAATTACAATACATGGTTTCATGTCTTAATAGCATATAGAATAACACTAACTAATCAAATAGCAACAAGCAAGAATACATCTAACTAGACCTAAATAATCTAAAAAAACAGTGATTAACACGAATTTTAGGTTTTAGTAACATGTAAAACAATAAAGAAGGAAGAAGAATACCTGTTAAAGGGTTTGGCCAGAAAAAATGGAATCGCCGGACCTTGGCCGGACATTGGAGGGTTTGAAAACGACTCAAACCCACATGAATCAATTTCTCTTACCAAGAGCAACTAACTCATGTAGGTTCGAATCGTTGAATCGTTCGAAGTCGATTTTTGTAGCATTTTAGGTTTTTGAGATTCTTAGATCAGAAATTACTCGAAATTTGATGTTTGTTTGGGGAAATCAATGGTGGAATGGGGTTGAGGGGAGGAAGGGGATTCTCAGGTGAGAAGTTGGGGTGGTTTGGAGGTGGTCCGCCGGCGATAGGTTATTTACGGCTGGCGGAGGGGGATGAGCATTTGAGGGCGGCTAGGGTTTGTTTAGGGAGAGAGACAAGAGGAGGTGAGGCGGCTAGGGTTTAGGGAGGGGGTTAGGCTTCTGATGGAAATGAGGGTAGGGGGTTGTTTTGACAGTTATATATTAGAGGGGGGTGAGTTCCTGGCTGTCTGATCTATTTCGATCAATGGTCGGGATTTAATCAGTTAAACTAAACGGGGTCGTTTAGGATGGGAGTTGGACGGGTCAGAGGGGGGCTTGGGCTGGATATGTTTGGGTAGTGTAAATAAAGAATTGGTCCTGGGTCCTTCTTGGCCCAGGTCCGATTTTTAACATTCTAGGCTTAATTCCAACCTAATTAATCTAATTAAAATCAAACCTAATTAAATTTAAAAGATGCAATAATTAATTTCGTCTTTATTTTATCTAATTATAGATCAATTAGGAATAAAAAAATTAATTCAATACTCCTAATTAAATCTATAGTGTTGTCAGATAAAAAATGATTAATTTTACAATTAGTTATCAAAACTAGATTACCTCAAATAATCATCATTTTTTTGCTACTTAATTCAATTACTTATAAATAAATTCATAATTCCTTGATAATAATGATGCACCTAAATATGAAATTTAAAACAATTTTAAAAGACGAATTATAAATATGCGATGCAAAATAATTCACAATTAACACTAAAATTCAATCAAATCCATAATATTATTTTACTTATCTAATTTGTAGGAGTATTTAGTAGGTGAAAAATTACATGCTCACAATATGTAACGACCCTGCCGATTGTTCCGTGAGATTTACCCCATTTCCCCCATTTCTGCATTTTTCATATATTGCTAGCCTGTTTTTGTTGTGTTGGGTCAGTTGGTTTGGGTCCGGAATGGTCATGGTGAGGATAGAGGCATTTAGTCTCCTAAAGTAGCCTAAAAGTTGAGAAAGTCAACTGAGAGTTGACTTATTGGTGAACGACCTCCGAATGCGGGCTTTATGGATCGGATAGCTTCGTCAGGTGATTTGGGACTTAGGAGTGTGTTCGGAATGAAGTTTTGATGTCCGGTGTAGAATTTGGCTTGAGTTGGCGAAAGTTAGTTTTTGGCGATTTTCGGTCGGCAGTGGGAAATAGGCTATCGGGGTCGGAATGGGATTCCGGAAGTTTGAACAGGTCTGTAATGTCATTTTGGGTATGTGTGAAAAATTTCAGGTGAATCGGAGGTGTTGTGGTTGGTTTCGGCGTAGTTGACGAAATTTGGAAGTTTCATAGTTCATAGGCTTGAATTTGATGAAATTTTTGTTTTTTCATGTTGTTTTTGGTGATTCGAAATCTCGACTAAGTTGGAATAATTCTATGGGGTGTGTTGGTATATTTTTTTGGGGCCCCGAGGGGCTCGGAATTTATTTCGAATGGTTGGCGGGGTTTTGAACTTGGAAATTTGCAGCAATTAGCTGCTGGTGCAAGCTTCTGGTGTTGGCCGCACCTGCGGAAGGGTAGCCGCAGGTGCAAAGGTCTGGGCGCAGGTGCGAAAGGAGGCTAGGCAAGGGAATTCCGCAGGTGCGAAGAGATGGCCGCACCTGTGAAGCCGTAGGTGCGGAGGATTGGCCGCAGGTGCAAAAATTGGTCCGTTAGTGGGATTCTGCAGGTGCGCACCTAGGACCGCAGGTGCGGGTCCACAGGTGCGAATAAGCGTCCGCAGGTGCGGAATGGCTAGGTAGAACAGTATAAAAAGGGGCCTCCCGTGAAATTTATTCCATTCCACCATTTTTGCATGCGGGAGGAGCTCTTTGAAGGCAAACTGAAGAAGGGAATTCGTGGTTCTTCGGTGAAGGTAAGTTCTCGGGTTATTAACATCGTTTCTATATTATTTTGATTCGAATAAGGCTTGTAAATTGGAGGAGTAAAGTAGGTAAGGAATGGGAAGAATGGGTGAAGAATTGGAATTTTCTTTTGAGGATTTGAGTAGGCAATGGTGGTCTGATTTTAGTGTTTTTGGTATGTGTAGAATCGTTGAAGGACAAAGTTTCTAGTGATGTAAAATTTATCGAATTCCGAGACGTGGGCCCGGGGCTTGGGTTTTTCCGAATTTCAAGATTCTTGTATAATTTGATAGTTTTCAATTGGTTTGTGTTCCTTTGGTATATATTAATGATATTAAGCTGGTTTTGGTTAGATTCGGAGCAATCGGGAGCAAATTTGAGGGGCAAGAGCACAGCGGACTAGAGTTGTGGCCGGTAGAGGTAAGTAATGGTTATAAATCTTGTCCTGAAGGTATAAAACCCCGGACTACATATTTCTCACTGATTTTAGAATGGCGCACATGTCGGATGACGAGTATGTGGCGCGTACAGATTTTTTTTTTTAATTGGGCTAGGTCCTCTCCGCGGAAACTAATGAGTTGCATATTTTACTCAAAACCTTATGATAAATTATGTTCTACATATTGTTGAAATATTTGGGCTATAAGCCGTGTTTGGGGCCTCGTGCCGATCTGTTTAGACCCCTTGGGGGATTTTTAGTGTTGTTTTTCCTCACTATTTGTTGATGATTTCACTCAGCCACATGGTGCTTACTGTTTTCGAAACTCAGCCTGATTTGCACTACTTTGCGATTTAAAAATTATGTTTTGGGTCGAGTACCCTGTTTTACTAATTTGCCCGAGGGGCCTTTTGAGTGGTTCTGCTGAGTGAGGTCGAGGGCCTGATTATGAGGATATGATATGCCATGAGGTGGCTTGATATTAGCGCTTGGACTGAAGGAGCCCCTCCGGAGTCTGCACACAACCCCAGTGAGCGCACAGAGTGTCGAGTGCCGAGTGACGAGTGATTGGGAGGCATGAGTGACTGTGAGGTGTTGAGTGACCGTGAGGTGCTAAGTGACTGTGAGGTGCTGAGTAACTATTTATGAGTGACTGTGAGGCATGCCCGAGGGGCTGATTATGATACATGTTTTTGCCCGAGGGGCTACTTATGGTTTTACTACTTTCACTCAGAACTTATGAAATATGTTTTTCCCGAGTGGCCTCTATATGATTCATTTCATTTTCATACTAAATCTTTCAGTTTGAAGTTGTTAAAAATATGCATTCTTCAAAGGACTTTTCTGAAGTTAGTTTTAAGGCATGATGATTTCATATACCTATGTTTATACTGTTGGAAAGAAAGGCTGTGCATATTGTGAATTGATGACATTGATTTCTATGTATTTTTTGCCACTTAGACTTGATTTATTTTCATTACTACTGAGTTGGCGTACTCACATTACTCCCTGCACCCCTGTGTGCAGATTCAGGTGCAGATACCGAGCATTAGCCATTTAGTCCGTGCGGAGCCGGATTGCTGGATATAGAGGTAGTTGTCCAGCGTCCGCAGTATCTCTGTTTTCCCTTCTTGTTGTATCTAGCTTTTATTCGAAGGTTTTGTATCATAATAGCATATCTTTGGATTATTTTCCTTAGATGCTCATGACATGTTGGCTCCGGGTTTTGGGCTTGGCGACACTGTTTATTGGCCTACTTATTTAGTAAACTCTGTATATTTTATGAAATGCTTGAAATTGGATTGGGATTTTGAAAGAAACTGTAAACATGTGGTATATTGGCTAGCCTAGTTCCACGATAGGCGCCATCACGGCCGGTATGGGTTTTGGGGTCGTGACAGTTTGGTATCAGAGCCTAGGTTACATAGGACTCAACGGTCATGAGCAGGTTTAGTAGAGTCTTGCCAATTGGTACGGAGACGTATGTACTTATCTTCGAGAGGCTGCCGAACTTTTAGGAAACATTTCAATCTTTCTTGAACTCTTTCGTGTTGATCTATTGATTCTTGAAATCTGAACTTACATTGGGAAATCTGAACTTACGTTGTTTAATTCTCTCACAGATGGTGAGGACACGCCATACCGATCAGAGTGACCAGTCACCTGCTAGACCGGCGAGAGGTCGAGCCGTGGTAGAGGTAGGGGGCCAGCCCGCGCAGCAGCTGGGGCAGTACCACAGGATCCCTCTATCGATCAGGATCAGGTTCCCGCCGATGGTGTCCCAGTGGGATAGGCTCAGGCACCGGCAGTGCCTATGGTCATTCCGGGTCTTTAGGAGACCCTGTCCCAGATATTGACAGTGTGCACCAGTTTGGCTCAGGTAGTCGCCATGTCTTCTACTGCCACCACAGCTCAGGTCGGGGGAGGCAATAAGACTCCAGCTACCCGGGCACCTGAGCAGGCTGCACATGGTATTCATGCACCGGGAGCTTCCCCAGCTCAGCCAGTTTCTCCGGTCCAGGATTATGTGGTCCCTGCTATGCCTGAGGACGAGCAACACAGGTTGGAGAGATTTAACAGACTTCAGCCTCTGACTTTCAGCAGTATAGAAGGAGAGGATGCCCAGGGGTTTCTAGATAAGTGCTAGAGGATACTACGTACTGCGGGTATTTTGGTGATTGTTACATTTCAGTTTGCGGGTGCTGCCTTTACTTGGTGCGAGTCATTCGAGAGGCGTAGGCTGGTTGGTTCAGCACCTCTCACCTGGCAACAGTTCTCCACGATCTTTTTGGAGAAGTATGTTCCTCAATCCCATAGAGAGGAGCAATGCAGGCAGTTTGAGCAGCTGCGCCAGGGAGAGTTATCAATTACTCAGTACGAGATGAGGTTTTCCGAGTTGGCTAGGCATGCTTCTGAGATTGTCCCTACTGATTGGGAAAGGGTGAGGAGGTTTGTAGATGGTATTTCTTATCAGCTTCGGTTATTTATGACTCGGGAGAGAGTATCGGGTGCTTCATTCGAGTAGGTTGTTGACATAGCTCGAGATATTGGGTCTGTTCGCTGCCAGGAGCGGGAAGAGAGGGAGGCAAAGAGGCCTCATGGTTCGGGCAGTTCTAGTGGTGCTCCCTTCATGGGGCAGTTTCAACATGGTAGGGGTTATTCATTCAGGCTTCCCTAGTCAGGCCGCCCAGCATATAGTAGTGCATCTTCGGGGCATGGTCCCCATGGTTCTCAGTCAGGCCGTACTTTATTTGGTGCCCTCCCAGCTCAGAGAACAGCTCGAGCACCCCCAGTTCAGAGTTTTTCTGTGCATGAGTCTTCCAGTGGCTGTTCGGGTGTAGGGGTTTCTATCAGTCCCCGCCTCCAGCTCCAGGGAGTTGCTTTGAGTGTGGAGAGTTCGGGCACGTATGGAGGCAGTGTCCCTGCCGTTTCGGTGGATCTTCTCAGCAGAGGGCCAGCCCTCGACTTCAGCTTCAATCACTTCACCACCACCCCAAGCAGCCAAGGGTGGTAGTCAGTCAGCCATAGGCCGCCCTAGAGGGGGAGGTCGAGCAGGGGGAGGTCAGGCTCGCATTCATGCATTTCCAGCCAGGCCAGATGCTATGGCCTCAGATGCCATGATCGTAGGTATTGTCTCAGTCTATTGTCGAGATGCCTTGGCTTTATTTGGCCCTGGTTTTACATATTCCTGTGTTTCTTCATATTTTGCCCGTTTTTTGGATGTGCCCCGTGAGTCTCTAGTCACCTCTGTTCGTGTGTCGACTCCGGTGGGCGATAATGTTGTTGTGAACCATGTGTATCAGTCGTGCATGATATCTATTGGGGGTCTGGAGACCCGAGTGGACCTATTGTTACTTAGCATGGTCGATTTTGACGTGATATTGGGCATGGATTGGTTATCTTCGTGTCACGATGTTCTTGATTGTCACGCTAAGACCATGACCTTAGCGATGCCAGGGTGTCCAAGGGTTGAGTGGAGAGGTTCTTTTGAGTATATGCCTAGCAGGGTGATTTCCTACCTGAAGGCTCAGCGCATGGTTGAGAAAGGGTGTTTATCTTATTTGGCCTTTGTGACGGATGTCAGTGGTGAGACTCCCGCTATTGATTCAGTCCCTGTGGTCCGTGACTTTCCGGATATGTTTCCTGCAGACCTGCCAGGCATGCCACCTGACAGGAATATTGATTTTGGTATTGACTTGGTGTCAGGCACCCAGCCAATTTCTATTCCACCTTATCGTATGGCACCAGCGGAGCTAAAGGAATTGAAGGAGCAACTTCAGGAACTCCTGGATAAGGGGTTCATTCGGCCTAGTGGGTCACCTTGAGGTGCACCGGTGTCGTTCGTGAAGAAGAAGGATAGGTCCATGCGTATGTGTATGTATTATCGGCAGCATAACAGGGTTACGGTGAAGAACTGGTATCCCTTGCCTCACATTGATGATTTGTTTGACCAGCTTCAGGGAGCTAGAGTGTTTTCCAAGATTGACTTGAGATCTGGGTATCATCAGTTGAAGATTCGGGATTCTGACATTCCGAAGACTGCTTTCAGGACCAGATATGGTCATTATGAGTTCTTGGTTATGTCTTTTGGGCTGACCAATGCCCCAACTAGGTTCATGCAATTGATGAAAAACGTGTTTCAGCCTTACCTTGATTCTTTCATCATTGTGTTTATTGATGACATCCTGGTTTATTCTCAAATCCAGGAAGAGCATGCTCAGCATTTGAGAGTTGTGTTACAGAGGTTGAGAGAGGAGAAGCTTTATGCGAAATTCTCCAAGTGTGAGTTATGGCTTGGTTCAGTAGATTTCTTGGGGCACGTGGTGTCTAGTAAGGATATTCAGGTTGATCCGAAGAAGATAGAGGCGGCACAGAGTTAGCCCAGACCGTCCTCAGCTACAGATATTAGGAGTTTCCTTGGTTTGGCGAGATATTACCGTCGCTTTGTGGAGGGATTCTATTCTATTTCTTAGTCATTGAAAAAATTGACCCAGAAGGGTACTCCATCCAGATGATCTGATGAGTGTGAGGAGAGCTTTCAGAAGCTCAAGTCAGCATTGACTACAGCTCCGGTACTAGTTTTGCCTGCTGGTCGGGTTCTTACACAGTTTATTGTGATGCTAATAAAGTTGGCTTGGGAGCGGTATTGATGCAGGATGGTATGTTGATTGCCTACGCGTCTAGACAGTTGAAGGTGCACGAGAAGAATTATCCAGTGCACGATCTTGAGTTAGCTGCCATTGTTCATGCCTTGAAGATTTGGCGGCATTATTTGTATGGAGTGCAGTGTGAGATTTTCACTGATCATCGTAGTTTGCAGTATCTGCTGAGGCAGAAGAACTTGAATTTGTGTTAGAGGAGATGGTTAGAGCTTCTCAAGGATTATGACCTCACTATCTTATATCATCCGGGGAAGGCCAATGTAGTGGCTGATGCCCTAAGTCGTAGAGCAGAGAGTTTGGGGAGTCTAGCCTACCTTCCAGTAGCAGAGCGGCCATTAGCCCTTGATGTTCGGGCCTTAGCAGGTCAGTTGGTGAGATTGGATCTATCAGAGCCCCCGCGGGTGTTGGCTTGTGTAGCCTCCACGTCTTCTCTTTACGATCAGATTAGAGCATGCCAGTATGATGATCCACATTTTCTTGTTCTTCAGGATAGGGTCCGTCGCGGTGATGCCAGGGATGTGATTATTGGTGATGATGGGGTCATGAGGATGCGGGGCCGGATTTGAGTGCCCAATGTAGATGGGCTTCAATATTGGTTCTAACAGAGGCTCATAGTTCGCGATATTCCATCCATCTGGATGCCGCGAAGATGTATCAGGATTTGAGGCAGCATTATTGGTGGAGGAGGATAAAGAAGGATATTGTGGAGTTTGTGGCTCGGTGTCTCAACTGTCAGCAGATCAAGTATGAGCACCAGAGACCAGGTAGATTGCTTCAGAGGTTTGATATTCCGGAGTGGAAGTGGGACCGGATCACCATGGACTTCGTACTTGGACTCCCACGGACTTCGAGGAGGTTTGATGCTATATGGGTTATTATGGATCGGCTGACCAAGTCCGCGCACTTCATTCCTGTTAGTACTACTTATTCTTCAGAGAAGCTAGCTGAGATTTATATCAGGGAGATTGTCCAATTGCATGGGGTTCCAGTTTCTATCATTTCCGACATAGGTACTCAGTTCACATCTCAGTTTTGGAGAGCCGTGCAGAGAGAGTTGGGTACTCAGGTTGAGTTGAGCACAGCGTTTCATCCTCAGGCCGATGGGCAGTCAGAGCGCACCATTCAGATTTTGGAGGATATGTTGCGTGCTTGTGTGATTGAATTTGGTTGTTCATGGGACCAGTTTCTGCCACTAGCGGAGTTTGCGTATAATAACAGCTATCAGTCAAGTATCCAGATGGCTCCGTAAGAGTCCTTATATAGTAGAAGGTGCAGATCTCCGGTTGGTTGGTTTGAGCCGGGCGAGGCTAGGCTATTGGGCACAGACTTGGTTCAGGATGCATTGAGTAAGGTGAAGTTGATTCAGGAGCGGCTTCGCACGGCGCAGTCTAGGTAGAAGAGTTATGAGGACCGGAAGTTCCGAGATGTGTCTTTCATGGTTGGGGATAAGGTGTTGCTTAAGGTGTCACCCATGAAGGCTACTATGAGATTTGGGAAGAGGGGGAAGCTGAGTCCCAGGTTCATTGGGCCATTTGAGGTGCTTCAGAGGGTTGGGGAGGTGTCTTATAGGCTTGTTATGCCTCCCAGTCTATCGAGTATTCATCCGGTATTCCATGTTTCCATGTCTCATGTTTTGGACTTCAGCACGGTTCAGCTCGAGGGTGATATGTCATATGAGGTAGAGCCAGTGGCTATTTTGGGTGGATAGGTCAAGAAGCTGAGGTCTAAGGAAATAGTTTCAGTGAAGGTTCAGTGGAGAGGGCAGCTGGTGGAAGATTCCACCTGGGAGACCAAGCGGGAGATGCGGGACAGATATCCTCACTTATTCGAGACTCCAGGTATGTTTCTAGACCCGTTCGAGGACGAACATTTGTTTAAGAAGGGGAGGATGTAACAACCGGGCCGGTCGTTCCGTGAGATTTACCCCGTTTCCCCCATTTCTGCATTTGTCAGATATTGCTAGCCTGTTTTTGTTGTGTTGGGTCAGTTGGTTTGGGTCTGGAATGGTCATGTTGAGAATTGACGCATTTAGTCTCCTAAAGTAGCCTAAAAGTTGAGAAAGTCAACTGAGAGTTGACTTATTGGTGAACGACCTCGAAATATAGATTTTATGGCTCAGATAGATTCGTTAGGTGATTTGGAACTTAGGAGTGTGTTCGGAATGAAGTTTTGATGTCCGGTGTAGAATTAGGCTTGAATTGGCGAAAGTTAGTTTTTGGCGATTTCCGGTCGGCAGTGGAAAATAGGCTATCGGGGTCAGAATGGGATTCAGGAAGTTGGAACAGGTCCGTAATGTCATTTTGGGTATGTGTGCAAAATTTCAGGTCAATCGCAGGTGTTTTGGTTGGTTTCGGCGTAGTTGGTGAAATTTGGAAGTTTCATAGTTCATAGGCTTGAATTTGATGAAATTTTGGTGTTTTCGTGTTGTTTTTGGTGTTTCGAAGGCTCAACTAAGTTGTAATAATGCTATGGGGTGTGTGGGTATGTTTGATTGGGGCCCCGAGGGGCTCGGGATTGATTTCGGATGGTTGGCGGGGTTTTGAACTTTGAAATTTGCAGCAATTAGCTGATGGTACAAGCTTCTGGTGTTGGCGCACCTGCGGAAGGGTATCCGCAACTGCGATGTCGCAGGTACGAAGGTCAGGGCGCAGGTGTGCAAGGTGGCTAGGCAGGGAAATTCCGCAGGTGCGAAGAGATGGCCGCACCTGCGAATCCGCAAGTGCGAAAATTGGTCCGTTAGTGGGATCCGCAGGTGTGCACCTGGGACCGCAGGTGCGGGTCCGTACGTGCGGGTCCGCAGGTGCAATTAAGGGTCTGCATGTGCGGAATGGCTGGGCAGAACAGTATAAAAAGGGGACTCCGTGAAATTTATTCCATTCCACCAGTTTTGCATGCGGGATGAGCTCTTTGAAGGCAAATTGAAGAAGGGAATATGTGGTTCTTCAGTGAAGGTAAGTTCTCGGGTTATTAACATCGTTTCTATGCTATTTTGATGCGGATTAGGCTTGTAAATTTGAGGATTAAAGTAGGTAAGGAATGGGAAGAATGGGTGAAGAATTGGAATTTTCGTTTGAGGATTTGAGTAGGCAATGGTGGTCCGATTTTAGTGTTTTTATTATTTGTAGAATCGTGGAAGGACGAAGTTTCTAGTGATGTAAAATTTATCGAATTCCGAGACATGGGCCCGGGGCTCGGGTTTGGCCAAATTTTGAGATTCTTGTATAATTTGATAGTTTTCGATTGGGTTGTGTTCCTTTGGTATATATTAATGATATTAAACTGTTTTTGGCTAGATTCGGAGCAATCGGGAGCAAAATTGAGGTGCAAGAGCATAGCGAACTAGAGTTGTGGCCAGTAGAGGTAAGTAATGGTTATACATATTGTCCTGAGGGTATGAAACCCCTGACTACATATTTCTCACTGATTTTAGAATGGCGCACATGTTGGATGACGAGTATGTGGCGTGTACTAATTTTTTTTGAATTGGACTATGTCCTCTCCGCGGCAACTAATGAGTTGCATATTTTACTGAAAGGCCTTATGATAATTATGTTCTAAAGATTGTTGAAATATTTGGGCTATAAGCCGTGTTTGGGGCCTCGTGCCGATCTGTTTAGACCCCTTAGAAGCTTTTTACAACTGTTTTTCCTCACAATTTGTTGATGATTCACTCAGCCACATTGTGCTTACTTCTTTCGAAACTCAGCCTGATTTGCACTATTTTGAGATTTAAAAATGATGTTTTGGGTCGAGTACCCTGTTTTACTGATTTGCCCGATGGGCCTTTTGAGTGGTTTTGCTGAGTGAGGCCGAGGGCCTAATTTTGAGGATATGATACGCCACGAGGTGGCTTGATATTAGCGCTTGGGCTGAAGGAGCCCTTCTAGAGTCTGCACACACCCCTAGTGAGCGCACATAGTGCCGACTGCAGAGTGCCGAGTGACGAGTGATTGGGCGGCATGAGTGACTGTAAGGTACTGAGTGATTGTTTATGAGTGACTGTAAGGCACGCCCGAGGGGCTGATTATGATACATGTTTTTTCCCGAGGGGCTACTTATGGTTTTACTACTTTCACTCTGAACTTATGAAATATGTTTTGCCCGAGGGACCTCTATATAATTCATTTCATATTCATACTAAATCTTTCGGTTTGAAGTTTTTAAAAATATGCATTCTTCAAAGGACTTTTCTGAAGTTGGTTTTACGGCATGATGATTTCATATATCTATGCTTATACTGTTGGAAAGAAAGGTTGTGCATATTATGAATTGATGACATTGATTTATATGTGATTTCTTGCCACTTAGACTTTATTTATTTTCATTACTACTGATTTGGCGTACTCACATTACTCCTTGCACCCCTGTGTGAAGATTCAGGTGCAGATACCGAGCATTAGCCATTTAGTCTGTGCGGAGCCGGATTGCGGGATATAGAGGTAGCTATCCAGCATCCGCAGCATCTCTGTTTTCCCTTCTTGTTGTATCTAGCTTTTATTCGAAGGTTTTGTATCATAATAGTATATCTTTGCCTTATTTTCGTTAGATGCTCATGACATGTTGGCTCCGGGTTTTGGGGTTGGTGGCACTTTTTGTTGGCCTACTTATTTAGTAAACTCTGTATATTTTATGAAATGCTTGAAATTGGATTGGGATTTTGTAAGAAATTGTAAACATGTGGTATATTGGCTAGCCTACTTCCACGATAGGCGCCATCACGGCCGGTCTGGGTTTTGGGGTCGTGACATCATATAACCTATCCTAATTGTATCATTGTAATTCATAGTTATATTATATACGTTTATATAATTTCATTCATTAAGGCCATACGTATCGGCCAATGGCAATGATATAATTCCACCGACTAAGGTTGTAGTAATCATATGACGTATGCTAATTACATCGTTGCGTTTCATAGTTATACTATAGCCGTTTATATAATTTCATACATTAAGGTCATACTACCGGCCAATGGAAACAATATAAGTCCACCGACTAAGTTTGTAGTATTCATATGACTTATGTTAATTATATCGTTGCGATTCACAGTTATATTATAGTCGTCTATATAATTTCATTCATTAAGGTCATATGTATCGGCCTATAGAAACCATATAAGTCCATTCACTAATATTATTGTAGTCATATGACCTATGCTAATTATATCGTTGTGATTCATAGTTATATTATAGACTCTTATATAATTTCATTCATTAAGGTCATACGTATCGGCCAATGGCAACCATATAAGTCCACCGACTAAGGTTGTAGTAGTCATATGACCTATGCTTATTACATCGTTGCGAATCATAGTTATATTATAGTCGTCTATATAATTTCATTCATTAAGGTCATACGTATCGGCCAATGGCAACCATATAAGTCCACCGACTAAGGTTGTAGTAGTCATATGACCTATGCTTATTACATCGTTGCGAATCATAGTTATATTATAGTCGTCTATATATGTCACGACCCCAAATCTAAGCAAGTTGTGATGGCGCCTATCATGGAACTATGCCAGCCAAAACTACACTCAAACCATAATAAGCTTCCATTTACATCTTTACTAAACTGATAACCCATAAAGGTTTCCTTTAAACATTTTTAAAATAGTTAAACCTATATCGAATATTAAATACAACCCCCGAGATCCCGGAGTCACTGGTCATGAACATCTACATAAAATATACAACTCAAAAGAAAATAAATTCTATAATAGTAAGCAGGAGAGAGCAGGACTACGGACGCGTGCAGCTACCTCGCAAACCTCCGAAACATCTCTGGAACAGATACACAACTCACCCTGCCCTAACACCTGCATCTGCACACAAGGTGCAGGGAGTACTGTGAGTACGCCAACTCAGTAGTAATGAAAATAAATTAGGTCTGAGCAGCAAGAAACACATAAAAATCAATTCGTCAATTCACAATAAGCACAACCTTTCTTTCCAACAATGTATACGTTAAATCATCACGCTTAAAAGCCGATTTCAGTAAAAATCATTTGGAAATATACTTGCCAATAGTTTCAACATAACTTTCAAGAAGTTTAGTGTAAAAATGCTAAAAATCATAAAAAGGCCCCTCAGGCAAAACATATTTCATATGTTCAGAGTGAAAGGGGTAAAATCATATGTAGCCCCTCTGGCCAAAACATGTATCAGAAACTGCCTCCCGGGCATGACTCACAGTCACTCATAATCAGCCCCTCCGGCATACCTCACAGTCACTCATAATCAGCTCCTCGGGCGTACCTCACAGTCACTCATGCCTCCCAATCACTTGTCACTCGTCACTCGGAACTCGGCACTCACACTCAGTAGGTACCTGCGCTCACTGGGGGTGTGTACAGACTCTGGAAGGGCTCCTTCAGCCCAAGCGCTAATATCAAGCCACCTCGTGGCATATCATATCCTCACAATCAGGCCCTCGACCTCACTCAATCAGAACCTCTCAAAATCCCCTCGGGTGTATTATTAAAATAGGGTACTCGACCCAAAACATCATTTTATATCTCAAAATAGTGTAACAAGGCTGAGTTTTGAAAACAGTTAAGCACAACATGACTGAGTGTAAATCATAAATCAAGAGTGAGGAAATAGCAGTGAAAAGCCCCCAAGTGGTCTAAACAAGTCGGCATGAGGCCCCAAACATGGATTATAGCCCAAATATAGCAATAGTCTTTAGAACACAATTCAACATATAATTTAGAGTAAACTACGCAACTCAATATTGTCGCGGATAGGACCAAGTCCAATCCAAAAATCAGTGCGCGCCACATACTCGTCATCTGACATGTGCGCCATTCTAAAAACAGTGAGAAATATGGAGTTCGGGGTTTCATATCCCCAGGACAAAATTTATAGCCATTACTTACCTCTACCGACCCACAATACTAATTTGCGATGCTCTTGCCTCTCAAATAGGCTCCCGATTGCTCCGAGTCTAACCAAAACCAGATTAACATCATCAATATACGCTGAAGAAATGAAACCCAATCGAAAACTATCAATTTAGACACAATTCTCGAAATTCGGCTAAACCCGAGCCCCAGCCCACGTCTCGGAATCCGATAAAATTTACATCACAAGAATCCTTATCCTCCTACGAGTCTGTACATACCAAGAACATCAAAATCGGACCACAATTTCCCACTCAAATTATCAAAGGAAATTTTCAAATCTTTCCTCCCATTATTCCCAAATTCTCTACTTACTTCCTCAAATTGCATGGTGAAAATCAAGACAAATTCATGAAAATAAACCAAAAATGATTGAAGAACACTTACCAAAAGAATCCCACTGAAAATATCGTCAAAAATCTCCTTCCCCCGAGCTCTTAAATGGGAAAATAAGTTATGGCCAAGAACCCCCGAAATTAGAACCTAAACTGTTTGCCCATACTTTACTCAGTGCGATCGCGGAAAAAGGCACGCGATCGCGAAGAACAAAATACTGCCCAACCATACTAACCCTATGTGATCGCAAAAACACATGTCCAATCGCGAAAGACAACTCCTCAAAGCAATGTAATCGCGACCAGCTCTATGCGATCGCATAGAGCAATTTCATCACCTCACTGCCACGCACCCACACAGTGCGATCGCAATAAGCCTCACGCGACCACACTATGTGGAAATCCTCACTCTAACACTTTCGTATACTGCCTATGAGGAAAGAAACACGTAGAAACTAACAACCATTCATCCGATCAGTCAGACATGAAGCTCCCCCTTCCCAAACAAGAATTACAGCAGATTTCTAAGCCGACTCCTGATATTTATCCTTCCAACTATGTTGTAGACAATTCTGACAATATTCATTCAAGGTCCAATGACCTCTTCTCATCCAACACGACCACTCTGCTGACATGGTACATCGATGCAATTCGAAGCCATAACCTGTGCAACTCGTGCACTCATTAGCAACATCCCAACGTAATCAAATTATATGAAAGGTTCACATGAGAGGACTATCCTGCCATTAACAATTACCCCCACAACATCATGCTAAAATCTTGGCACACACCGTAAAAATCAAAACATACGAATCCAATACCAGAGGTCATACCCCTACATAACTCCTCTACACTGCGCGATCTCATCCAAATGCTGGTCCACTTGAAATATTTCACGACACCTTGCCCAAAATCGATAACCATTCGAAATTCGACATCAAGTACTCAAAGTGCATTGCCATAACCACGGGGAAACCGGAAAATACCATGCCACGCGAATCAGAAGGTACATAACCAACACGTCTCAATCCCCCAACACCCAATTACTTACCCTACTCAAATCTAGCTATAAATCCCAATTAGAACCGCACCGTATGTGCATATAACCAATAATCACCGCTCCTCGCAACACCGAAGGGTAACTCATAGATCACTCCAGAACATGAATAAACTCAATCACAATCAGATGGTACATTCCTCAACAATAGAAATTCAGAGCCAACAATTCCGACCCGGTGCAGAACACACACCCATACAGACCTACCAATAACCCTGAAACAACTCTGGTCACCCACAACCGATAGATAACTTACTGAATAGTTCACAATGATTGAATCATGGTACATACTAACATACGACTAGCTCTGCTCGCATCTTCATAGTTCACTATCACAAAATAACCTGTTTATGAGAACTCTCAGTCTCGAAGTCCGTGAAGCGCACGAATTACTGTATCTGATCTCAACTTCATCGCTCGAATACATGACACATCCCCAATTACTCAATCATTCCACGTGGATACCCCTATGATGCTTCTGTGTCACCAAGCAACCTTGAATATCAACAGTCGATCCAACAAGAGAGCGTCGCGATACCAATGAAGTAACCTTAACTCAAACACATTGCTCTTTCTGAAATGTATACCCTCATTAAGCCGCACCAAGTAGTGATATCATTTACCTAGTCATCTGAAATTGTCCATGCTGCCTATGAAATTTGTTTTGACCCTCCTTCCAGAACTGAACCGTGACCTCACATATACAAATCTAAACTCTACCCACATACCGCATACACCATGCCATCGCAGGGCAATTATGGGAACTTATTGATCCCTTCTAAGCCACAAGAAACTACGTACCCAACTAGCCAAGAACTTCCATTTGATCCCATTTAGAAGCAAATTCACCACACGTCACCCGCACCTCATGCCAGAAGAAAATATGCAGCCTTAACTGTGGTAGAAACCATCAGGAACTATCCAAAATCTCTTTTGCGCAACACCAAACCATCAGGACTGAATCCTTCTAACTCAACCAAGCTACGCAGGCCACCAAAAATCCAAGAGCATTGCTAAGAAACATCCGTAAAAACTCGTCACCTCATGAACTCCCAAAGAACTAATCGTATCCCTTACCATGCCGATCCGACATACTACCAAGTTTCCCTATTTACCAAAGTTTCTTCTAACTTACCTTCAAATTGATACTTCTCCTTGCCGTAATACCACAATTCTCAACCCAGACTCACCTCACGAGTCCCTAGCATAAAAATGTACCATCTAAAGCTCGTAAGCCGCCGAATACTCCGTCAAATATCCCCAAGAGTATCACATTCAAAATACTTATCCTGAAGAGACTTCCTGCGAATCTAAAGCCATTACCTTCACTTTCTTGATATTGATATATAGAATCCATGATAACAAAGAAATTCCATAAGTCCTCATACCCTCCAACGTAAATCTCAATCACACTGACCAATTAGGCAGAATCGACCTGACCCATTTGCACACTAACGTACTAGGAAAGTAATCCACTCACTGGAAGCCACATGCAAATTCATACACTGCACACACTACACCTTTTACAATTACCTCTCAATCATTCCATAAAATTTATTTACCCATAGAGTACATTACAACCTGTATCGAAGAATTTTCATTACCCGAGTCATTCCCATACCCCACATCTGCACGTCATAACTGGTTTACCAATATACCTCGAACTGAAACCAATACACACAAAATCGTGTAATCAAATTATCATTAATTCCACTTGGCTCAAATCCAATGACCAAGACAACCAATAACTCACAATGCCCATAACAACAGAACCCGTCTAACAACTCAAGTCATCTGCAAAATCTCGCATTCACCTTTGTAATAGTCATGCCAACTTCCACAAGTGATCTAAACTCAAATTGCAACATATATTGTTTACTGGTAGAAGAGAACTTACTACAGAACATCATAAGGATCACACACCCCAGGACAATCTGCAGGAGATTCCCCTGCCCGCTTTGCCTCAAACTGATATCTCTCTTTATACACTTCTGAAGACCATAACTACCACACAATCACTACACCTTCTGCATCTAAACACAAACAACGCCTACCCTCGAGCCATCACCATATGCGGTAAGAACCTAAAGCTGATGGCAGAACTAACACTAGAGCGATGGTCAAAGAAATCTCGAGCTTCTGGAAGCTCTACCCACACATGTCTGACCACATGGATACACTCACTGGACACCACGTGTCCCAAGAATGCTAGTGAATCGAGCCAAATTCACAGTCAGAGAATTTTACATAGAGCCTTTCCTCCCTGAATCCTTATAATGTCATCTCAAATACTGAGTATGCTACTCCTAGCTACGCGAATATGCCAGGACGCCATCAATGAATACAATAACAAGGAGTCTTAATATAGTTGGAATATACCGTTAATCAAATATATGAACGCTATTGGGGCAATGACCAGCCCAAAAGACATCACCAGGAATTCATAACCCAACAGAAATATCCGCTTCACTCCAGAACTACACAACATGAGAGGTCTTCCAATACATTCACAACCCGAAGCCATACACCAAACAGAGACAGAAATCAAACACTCGATAGTTCTTGCCACATTTCTAGCCAACCCTTTTGTCACAATCAAACAATCTGAAAACAGCTAACCATCAAATCACACTCATCGCGTAGCCATCTAGTCACCAATTCGCATCAATAAGAACACAAACAGACATATAAATCCCCAAATGCACGGCTCACACAATTGAAATCTTAGCACTAAAGCCACAGAATGAATCTGGCCTCAAGTCCTCCAGACTGGCCCATTACCACCATGCCAAAATCACATCTCATCCATGGAAGTCACAAGCCGTCGATGCACAACTGATACCAAGCGCTCTCGGGCGCGTTCGAATACATGGAAGGAATTCAAGAGTTACGCTCTTGGCTGAAATAAATGGGTTCGCATGATAAGAATTCAAGAATGTGAGATGTCCTAAGTGTTCTAAAGTCTCTCAAAGATAAGTACAGACGTCTCTCTACCGATCCGCAAGACTCTACTAAACCTGCTCATGACCGGTGAGTCCTATGTAACCTAGCGCTATGATACCAACTTGTCACGACCCCAAATATAAGAAAGTCGTGATGGCGCCTATCGTGGAACTAGGACAGCCAAAACTACACTCAAATCATAATAAGCTTCCATTTACATCTTTACTAAAGTGATAACCCATAAAGGTTTCCTTAAACATTTTTAAAACAGTTAAAGCTATATCGAATATTAAATACAACCCCCGAGATCCCGGAGTCACCGGTCATGAGCATCTACATAAAATATACAACTCAAAAGAAAATAAATTCTATAATAGTAAGCAGGAGAGAGCAGGACTACGGACGCGTGCAGCTACCTCTCAAACCTCCGAGAGATCTCTGGAACAGATACACAGCTCACCCTGCCCTAATACCTAGATCTGCACATAAGGTGAAGGGAGTAATGTGAGTACGCCAACTCAGTAGTAATGAAAATAAATCAGGTCTGAGCAGCAAGAAACACATAAAAATCAATTCGTCAATTCACAATAAGCACGACCTTTCTTTCCAACAATGTATACATTAAATCATCACACTTAAAAGCCTATTTCAGTAAAAAAATCATTTGGAAATATACTTGCCAATAGTTGCAACATAACTTTCAAGAAGTTTAGTGTAAAAATGTTGAAAATCATAAAAAGGCCTCTCGGGCAAAACATATTTCATAAGTTCAGAGCGAAAGTGGTAAAATCATAATTAGCCCCTCGGGCAAAAACATATATCAGAAACTGCCCCTCGGGCATGCCTCACAGTCACTCAAAATCAGCCCCTTGGGCATACCTCACAGTCACTCATAATCAGCCCCTCGGGCATACCTCACAATCACTCATGTCTCCCAATCAGTCGTCACTCGGCACTCAACACTCGCACTCAGCAGGTACCTGCGCTCACTAGGGGTGTGTACAGACTCCGGAGGGGCTCCTTCACAATCAGGCCCTCGGCCTCACTCAGTCAGAACCTCTCAAAAGCCCTTCGGGCGTATTAGTAAAACGGGGTACTCGACCCAAAACATCATTTTATATCTTAAAATAGTGTAAATAAGGCTGAGTTTCGAAAACAGTTAAGCACAACATTGAGAATAATCATAAATCAACAGTGAGGAAATAGCAGTGAAAAGCCCCCAAGGGGTCTAAACAAGTCGGCACGAGGCCCCAAGCATGGATTATAGCCCAAGTCGGCACTGTGATCGCATAACAAAATTTCTGTTGCCTAACCAACCAACCCTATGCGATCGCAGCCTCACCATTGCGATCGCATACAAGGAAAACAGATCAAGAAAACACAGCAGCAACATCAGTCCTTTTAAGGCCAAACACACTCTGTTAACCACCCAAAACACACCCGAGGCCCCCGGGACCTCAACCAAACCTACCAACACACCCCATAACATCATTCAAACTTAGTAGAGTCTTCGAAACACCAAAAACAACACAAAAACACCAAAATTACATCAGATTCAAGCTTATGAACTTTGAAACTTCTAAATTTCGCCAATGATGCCGAAACAAACCAAAACACATCCGATTGACCTGAAAATTTGCACACATATCCAAAATGACATTACAAACCTGTTCCAACTTCCGGAATTCCATTCTAACCCCGATAACCTATTTTCCACTACCGATCGAAAATCACCAAAAACTAACTTTCGCCAATTCAAGCCTAATTCTACTCCGGACATCAAAACTTCATTACAAACACACTCCTTATCCCAAATCACCTAACGAAGCTATCCGAGCCAAAAACATACACATTCCGAGGTGGTTTACCAATAAGTCAACTTCCGGTTGACTTTTTCACTATTGAACCAAGTTGAGAGACTCAGTGTCTCATTTCTCACCACGGCCACTCCGAAACCCAGACCAACCGACCCAACACACATAAATGAAGCTGAACTACATATAATGAAGCAGAAATGGGGGAAACGGGGCTAAACTCTCGGAACGACCGGCCGGGTCGTTACAATATAATTTCATTCATTAAGGTCATACGTATCGGCCAATGGCAACCATATAAGTCCACCGACTAAGGTTGTAGTAGTGATATGACCTATGCGTTGTGATTCACATTTATATTATAGTCGTCTATATAATTTTATTCATTAAGGTCATACGTATCGGCCTATAGAAACCATACAAGTCCATTCACTAATATGATTGTAGTCATATAACCTATGCTAATTATATAATTGTGATTCATAGTTATATTGTAGCCGTTTATATAATTTGATTCATTAAGGTCATACGTATCGGCCAATGGCAACCATATAATTCCACCGACTAAGGTTGTAGTAGTCATATGACTTATGCTAGTTACATCGTTGCGATTCACAGTTATATTATAGCCGTCTATATAATTTCATTCATTAAGGTCATACATATCGGCCTATAGCAACCATATAAGTCCATTCACTAATATGATTGTAGTCATATAACCTATGCTAATTATATCGTGGTGATTCATAGTTATATTATAGACGTTTATATAATTTAATTCATTAAGGTCATATTTATCGGCCAATGACAACCATATAATTCCACCGACTAAGGTTGTAGTAGTCATATGACCTATGCTAATTACATCTTTGCGATTCACAGTTATGTTATAACCGTCTATATAATTTCATTCATTAAGGTCATACGTATCGGCCAATGGAAACCATATAATTCCACCGGCTAAGGTTGTAGTAGTCAAAAAGACCTATGATAATTACATCATTGCGATTCATAGTTATATTACTGCCGTTTATATGATTTCATTAATTAAGGCCATATATATCGGCCTTAATGATTTCATTCATTAAGGCCATATATATCGGCCAATGTCCACCTTAAATGTCTACCGACTAAGATTGTAGTAGTCAAATGACCTATGATAATTACATCATTGCGATTCATACTTATATCATAGCCGTTTATATAATTTCATACATTAAGGTCATACATATCTGCCAATGGAAACCATATAAGTCCACCGACTAAGGTTGTAGTAGTCATATGACCTATGTTAATTACATCGTTGCGATTCACATTTATATTATAGCCGTCTATACAATTTCATTCATTAAGGTCATACATATAGAAACCATACAAGTCCATTCACTAATATTATTGTAGTCATATAACCTATGCTAATTATATCATTGTGATTCATAGTTATATTATAGCCGTTTATATAATTTCATTCATTAAGTCCAAACATATCGGCCAATGGCAACAATATAATTCCACCGACTAAGGTTGTAGTAGTCATATGACCTATGCTAATTACATCGTTGCGATTCACAGTTATATTATAGCCGTCTATATAATTTCATTCATTAAGGTCATACGTATCGGCCTATAGCAACCATATAAGTCCATTCACTAATATGATTGTATTCATATAACCTATGCTAATTATATCGTGGTGATTCATAGTTATATTATAGACGTTTATATAATTTCATTCATTAAGGTCATATGTATCGGCCAGTGGCAACCATATAATTCCACCGACTAAGGTTGTAGTAGTCATATGACCTATGATAATTACATTGTTGCGATTCGCAGTTATATTATAGTCGTCTATATAATTTCATTCATTAAGGTCATATGTATCGGCCAATGGAAACCATATAATTCCACCGACTAAGGTTGTAGTAGTCAAATGACCTATGATAATTACATCATTGCAATTCATAGTTATATTACAGTCGTTTATATAATTTCATTCATTAAGTCCATATATATCGGCCAATGGCCACCATAAAAGTCTATCGACTAAGGTTGTAGTAGTCAAATGACCTATGATAATTACATCATTGCGATTCAGAGTTATATCATAGTCGTTTATATAATTTCATACATTAAGGTCATACGTATCGGCCAACGGCCACCATATAAGTCCGTCGACAAAGGTTGTAGTAGTCATATGACCTATTAATTACATAGTTGCGATTCACATTTATATTATAGCCGTCTATATAATTTCATTCATTAAGGTCATATGTATCGGCCTATAGCAACCATACAAGTCCATTCACTAATATGATTGTAGTCATATAACCTATGCTAATTATATCATTGTGATTCATAGTTATATTATAGTTGTTTATATAATTTCATTCATTAAGGCCATACGTATCGGCCAATGGCAACCATATAATTCCATCGACTAAGGTTGTAGTAGTCATATAACCTATGCTAATTACATCGTTACTATTCACAGTTATATTATAGCTGTCTATATAATTTATTCATTAAAGTCATACGTATCAGCCTATAGCAACCATATAAGTCATTCACTAATATGATTGTAGTATATAACATATGTTAATTATATCATTGTGATTCATAGTAATTGACCGTTTATATAATAGTCGTTTATATAATTTAATTCATTAAGGTCATACGTATCGGCCTGTAGCAACCATATAAGTCCATTCTCTAATATGGTTGTAGTCATATAACCTATGCTAATTATATCATTGTGATTCATAGTAATATCGAGGGCTGTGATCAAGGGTTGTGATCTTCTTTGTTGAAGAGCTAGGATTAACTAATTCTTAGCTTGATAATTTCTTCTCTTTAGTTATATGTAATGACTTCAAATTGATCAAAGTAATGGATTAATATGATTGTTATTTATAATATTGTTTGTCTTTTTTTCATTTATTATTTTTATATTATTTATTTTTGTCACGACCCCAAATCCTAAGCCCGCCGTGATGGCGCCTATCTTGGAACTAGGCTAGCCAACAATCACATACTGACATAATATTTTCATACTTTCCACAATTGTTCCTATATTTCACAAAATTCTTCCGCTTAAGCAGTTTAAAGAAACAAAATGAATAAAACAGTTGATACAATGCCCCAAAACTTGGAGTCAATTGTCATGAGCATCTACGAGTAGTACAAAATAACCCTACTGTCATAATACATCAAGTCTCGGAACGAGGAACTAAATACAAAACAAGAAATGGGAAAAGAGATGTTGTGGACGCTGAACAGCTACCTCGAAGTCCCAACTCCGACTCCGCAAGAGGAAAGAAAACTAGCGCTCGGTACTAGCACATGTATCTTCACACAAGGGTCCAGGGACTAATGTGAGTACGCCAACTCGGTAGTAATGAAAATAAATCAAGTCTGAACAGTAAGAACACACAGGATCAAATCATCAATTCACAATAATCACAGCCTTCCTTTCGAACAGTGTATACATTAAATCAACACGCTTTAAAAAGTCAACTTCAGTAAAATCCTTTGAAAAATGTGATTTCCAACAATTTCAGAAAAAGATGCCCAAGGAGTTTAGTGTAAAACGAAATAAATCATAATAGCCACTTGGGCCAAAAACATGTATCATAAATCGCCCCTCGGGCAAATCATCACTTAGAATCAGTCGCTCAACATGCCTCACAATCACTCAGTATTAGCCCCTCGGGCAACCTCACTGTCACTCATGCCTCCCAATCACTCGCCGCTCGACACTGGGCACTCGCACTCAATAGGTACCTGTGCTTACTGGGGGTGTGTACAGACTCCGGAGGGGCTCCTACAGCCCAAGCGCTAAGACCAAGCCATCTCGTGGCCATATCATATCCTCACAATCAGGCCCTCGGCCTCACTCAATCAGAAAGTCTCAAAATCCACTCAAGCTATCAGTAATGTCACGACCCAAACTGGAGGACCATGACTAGTACACGGACCATACTTACTGAGCACCAACGTACATTTTATCTAATCTTCTTATTATCTTTAAGGGCCGATGAGATCAATATAAGTGGTAGATATGAATTATGAATACCAAACAATGATAGATAATGAAATGAATATGGATAACATGGGATAAAAAGACTGCCAAGAAACTACATATAAGTTAGGAGCTACCACGCTTCCATGAAAGAATATAGAACAAAAATCATCCGACAAGGCATACCAAACTATACATAAGCCGACACATGTCTATGAGCCTCTAAAGGAGCATAGTAATGCAACATAGTCGGAACAGGGCCCCGACATACCCATAATATCTATAACCAAAAATGCATACCAAGACCACGGCAAGTCCGGAGAAGGGATCTCGCTTATAACCGCTGAAATGGAAAGCCTACTGTGGTGGGGGAACTGCGCCTACTTTTCTATCAGGACCTGCAGCACGACATGCAGCGTCCGCAAATAAAAAGGACGTCAGTACGAATAATGTACTGAGTATGTAAGGCAGGTCAATATAAATATGAACAATAATGTAAAGAGAGGTAGAGAAGATAGAAGTTGTAACATCTGAGTGCTTCTAAGAGACAGTAACATGAAATGCATGATACATATATACACATAATCTTTTAAAAACATCCACCTCTGTGGGCATCATCATTATCGTATCAACATCCGCCTCTTTGGGAATCATCATCATATCATACTCGGCCTCAAAGAGGACTCGATAAACCCAACTGATCAGTGGTTGCACAATAGGTGTCATACCCGGCCGACTATAGTGCGGCTCAGTAGAGTAAAATAGATACATATATATAATGCATGTAGGACTCATCGGAATCATGTTCTAAATATTTTGGAGTGACGTAAGGTCGATATTCTCCGTACACATTATTAGGATTAACTCTTCATCAAGAATATTATAAGAATCAGGAAGTACCAACAACATTGATAACATAAGAATAAGAGAATCAACCTCAACATCAATTGTTCCATAAGAAGGGAAACAATGTAAGTACTGCTAGCTTCTAAGAGTAGAGTATCTTTGGAAGCTCGTTCATTGCATTATGTACAATCGGAGTCGTGCAAAATAAGGAAGGGGATAGCCTCACATACCTTTTATATAATTCCCCAATCTCAAGCTATGCAATTGTCACGACTCCTTAGTCTACAATAAGAGAAACGACACTATCATTATCATTTAAGCATCATAACTATTGTGTATCGACCACAACCTATTTTACGATGAAACGGACAGAACCTCCCCTATATATATGACTTCACACAAGTCAAAACAATCACCAAACAGCCCAAACAACATCAATAATAATCAAATTGAGCCTCCCAAAACAGTCCACACACAACCTAATAACTTCATACATAAGACGACCACCGTAGTCGTGTCAAACGACCCGAAAATGTTACAACGAATGACCAGCCCACAACCCTACATATATATGGTGTTTCTCCACACCCTTCCTCCTCCAAAACTCCACAATACAGTAGTAAAATACGCAGCCCAACATCAACAAAAAAAATTCCGCAAAATAGTCCGCTACAAGTGAATAACTCGAACTCACGGCTTCCGATCACCGTCCCGTGAGTTCTTACAAGTATAAAACGAATTACCATGAATTTACAGCACAAAAAATGGATTAAAGAGAGAAGTAAACTCACCTTACTTTTTGGATAACTCAGCCCTTATCTTGGTTCTTCAAACTCTAGGGTTTACCCTCAATTTGAACTTGAAAGAGAGGGAAAATCAATTAGGGTTTGTGGATAATTTTTTGGGAGGAAGTTTGCAGGGGTTTAGGCCTGGTTTTTTGTGAAATATAATGAGGGATATATTGCAGGAGATAAGCCTTTTAATGGGCTCTTTGGATGACCCGAAATTGCCTCTTTTTGGGCTACCATTTAACCAAGTAGGTGACCCACCTACTTGTCACCTAGCAGCTTGTGCAGTCTCTCAAAAATGTCTATATATCTCTACTATAATTTCGTATTGATAAGAGGTTTAATGCGTTGGAAACTAGACTCATAGATCTTTAATTTTGTGGGTAGATCACCTGTAATTCCAAGTAGATTGGGAGAAAAGCTTAATAACATTTGACCTAAAGTTTAAGTAAAACTATGAACCTATGTTGTGACAACTCTTGTCGACTTTTGTTTCATAACTCGTTTGACTTCAAGACTATGATACGGATATTATATGATTCAAATACCTTAAAACATGACTTCTTGAGAATATCTAGCACCCCTAGGTTTACCCAGAAATACGAGTTACAACATCCTTGATTCGTTTAACTTCTACTACGTGTTAATCACTCTTATACAATCTTATATCATTTAAGATCAATAGGATTAACTTCTTATCATCTCAAAGATAATCTCTTCTCATGTTTGCATCGATTCACTTATGGCATGAGCCAACGTACGTGAATATGGGTTATAACAAGTAAAACGGGGTACTCGACCCAAAAACATCATTTTATATCTCAAAATAGTGTAAATAAGGTTGAATTTCGAAATCAGTTAAACATAATATGACTGTAAATCATAAGTCAACAGAGTGAGGAATAGCAGTAAAAGCCCCCAAGGGGTCTAAACAGGTCGGCACAAGGCTTCAAACATGGCTTCCATCCCAAATATAAAAATTGTCTGAAAACACGATTTAACATATGATTTCAAAGAAAATACGCAACTCATTAGTTTCCACGGGAAGGACCAAGTCCAAATCCCCAATCAGTCCACGCCACACACTCGTCATCGAGCATGTGCGCCACTCCGAAAATAGTGAGAAAATGCAAAGATCGGGGTTTCATACCCTCATGACAAGATTTACAATCATTACTTACCTCAAACCAGCTCGAAAACTACTCCGTGATACTCTTTCCCATCGAATCGGCTCCCGAAAGCTCTGAATCTATTCAAAACCAGATTAATAACATCAAAATAGGCTAGGGAGAAAAAACCCATTCAAAAATTATCACTATTAGGCACAAATCCTAAAATTGGCCAAACCCGACCCCCAATCCCATGTCTAGAAATTCAATAAAAGTCGCATCACAAGAATCCTCATTCTTTCTCGAGTCTATACATACCAAGAACATCAAAATCGGACCACAATAGCCTCTGAAATTACTCAATTAAAGTCCCACTTTTTCATGCCCTAACTTCCCCAATGTTGAGTTTAAATCCGACTAATTTCAGGTTTATGTCACGACCCCAAATCCTAAGCCGGCCGTGATGGCGCCTACCATGGAACTAGGCTAGCCAACAATCACATACTGACATAATATTTCCATACTTTCCAAAACTGTTCCGATATTTTACAAGATTCTTCCGCTTAAGCAGTTTAAAGCAACGAACTGAATAAAACAGTTTATACAGTGCCCAAAACCTGGAGTCAACCGTCATGAGCATCAATGAGTAGTACAAAACCCTGTTGTCATAATACATCAAGACTCAGAACGAGGAACTAAATAAAAAACAAGAAATGGGAAAAGAGATGTTGTGGATGCTGAATAGCTATCTCGAAGTCCCAACTCCGGCTCCACAAGAGGGAAGAAAACTAGCGCTCGGTAACAACACATGTATCTGCACACAGGGGTGCAGGGAGTAATGTGAGTACGCCAACTCAGTAGTAATGAAAATAAATAAAGTCTAAGCAATAAGAAACGCATAGGATCAATCACCAATTCACAATAAGCACAGTCTTTCTTTCTAACAGTGTATACATTAAATCAACATGCTTTAAATAGCCAACTTCAGTAAAAATCCTTTGAAAAGTGTGATTTCCAACAATTTCAGAAAAAATCCCAAGGAGTTTAGTGTAAAATGAAATAAATCATAAATAGCCACTCGGGCCAAAAACATGTATCATAAATCCACCATCGGGAAAATCATCACTCAGAATCAGTCGCTCATCATGCCTCACAATCACTCAATATCAGCCCCTCGGGCAACCTCACCGTCACGCATGCCTCCCAATCACTCGCCGCTCGGCACTGGGCACTCGCACTCAGTAGGTATCTGCGCTAACTGGGGGTGTGTACAGACTTCGGAGGGGCTCCTACAACCCAAGCACTAATACCAAGCCATCTCATGGCATATCATATCCTCACAATTAGGACCTCGTCCTCACTCAGTCAAAAACTCTCAAAACCCACTCAGGCTATCAGTAAAACGGGGTACTCGACCCAAAAACATCATTTTATATCTCAAAATAGTGTAAATAAGGCTGATTTTCGAAATCAGTTAAACATTATATGACTGAATGTAAATCATAAGTCAACACATTAAGGAATAGCAGTAAAAGCCCCCAAGAGGTCTAAACAAGTCGCCACAAGGCCCCAAACATGGCTTATAGCCCAAATATAACAATAATCTGAAAACACAATTTAACATATGATTTAAAAGTAAATACGAAACTCAATACTTGCCACGCGAAGGACCAAGTTCAAATCCCCAATCAGTGCGCGCCACAACTCATCATCCGGCATGTGCGCCACTCCAAAAATAGTGAGAAAATACGAAGTCCGGGGTTTCATACCCTCGGGACAAGATTTACCGTCATTACTTACCTCAAACCAGCCCGAAAACTACTCCGCGATACTCTTGCCCCTCGAATCGGCTCCCAAAATCTCCGAATCTATTCAAAACCAGATTAATAACGTCAAAATAGGCTAGGGAGACGAAACCCATTATTGTCACAATTAGGCACAATTCCCGAAATTAGCCAAACTAGACCCCCGATCCCACATCTTGAAATTCGATAAAAGTCACATCACAAGAATCCTCATCCTTTCTCGAGTCTATACATTCCAAGAACATCAAAATCGGACCACAATAGCCCCTTCAATTACTCAGTTAAAGTCCCAATTTCTCATGCCCTAACTTCCCCAATTTTGGGTTTAAATCCAACTAATTTCAGGTTAATTACTTAGAAAACAACACAGAATCAAGTTATGAAGTCAAAAATCTTACCTCCAAGTGTTTCCCCTTTGATTCCCTCTTTAATCTCTCTCAAAGCTTCAATTCCGTCCAAAAATGGTGAAAAGTGGGCTAAAAATCGCGGATATGGCTTTTTAAAGTATACTGCCCAGGCCCCTATTATTTCCCCAGTGCGTTCGCGTTCCAGAACCCGCGTTCACGAAGCACAGACCAAAACCGTCTCTACAAGATCGCACCTTACCCTCATGCGTTCGCACAGAACCAACACACAGCCCTCACACGCGCCTCACTCCTTATGCGATCGCATAGTCCTCACACGCAATCGCATAGCACACGCTCCCATAGCCCACGCGATCGCAGCATCCCCAAACGCGGTCGCATAGAACAAATAACATGCTGACTCAGACAAGCCTATGCGATCGCATCCTTAACCTTGCGATCGCATAGAAGAAAACCATAACTAAACACCAGCAAAATCTGCAATTTCCAACATTAAAACTTGATCTGTTAACCTCCCGAAACACACCCGAGGCCCTTGGGACCTCAACAAAACATACCAACACGCCCCATAACCTTATTCAAACTTAGTCGAGCCTTCGAAACACCCAAAACAATGCCAAAACACCAAAATCACATCGGATTCAAGCCTATGAACTTTGAGATTTCTTAATTTTGCCAAAGATGCCGAAACCATCCAAAACACGTCCGATTGACCTGAAATTTTGCACACACATCGAAAATGACTCTGTGAACCTGTTCCAACTTCCAGAATTCCATTCCAACCCCGATAGCTAATTTTTCACTGCCGACCAGAAATCGCCAAAAACTCAACTTCGCCAATTCAAGCCTAATTCTACACCGGACATCTAAACCACATTCCAAACACACTTCTAAGTCCCAAATCACCTAACGAAGCTATCCGAGCCATGAAAATCTATATTCCGAGGTCGTTTACCAATAAGTCAACTCCCAATTGACTTATCCAACTTTTAAGCCAATTTAAGAGACTAAGTGTCACATCTCTCACCACGACCACTCCGAACCCGAACCAACCGACTCAATACGACAAAATTAGGCTAAACAACACATAATAAAGCAGATACAGGGGGACAGGGCTAAATCCTATGGAACAACCGGCCGGGTCGTTACAGTTTAATTACTTAGAAATCAACATAGAATCGAGTTATGAAGTCAAAAATCTCACTTCCAAGTGTTTCCCATTTGATTCCCTCCTTAATATCTCTCAGAAGCTTCAATTCCGTCCAAAAATGGTGATAAGTGGGCTAAAAATCGCGGATATGGCTTTTTAAAGTATACTACCCAGGCCCCTATTATTTCCTCAGTGCATTCGCGTTCCAGAACCCTCGTTCGCGAAGCATAGACCAAAACCATCTCTACGCGATCGCACCTTACCCCCACGCGTTCGCAAAGAACCAACACACAGCCCCCACACGCGCCTCACTCCCTATGCGATCGCACAGTCCTCACACGCAATCGCATAGCACACACTCCCATAGCCCATTGTGAGCATGTGATTTTTACCCACCATGTGCTCCTACAAATTCGATACAATAAATTAATTTTACAAATTTTTGTTGAATTTTAGTGATTAATAGTGAATTATTTTTGCATTAAATAATCATAATTCATCCTATAAAATTGATAAATAATAAAAAAAAATGCATCATTTTTAGGAAATACAAAATTTATCCTTCAAATAATTGTCAGTGTTAATTGATAATTCCACTTCTTTTATTTACTCGTTAACTAAATTTTTCTTTTCAATTAGATAAAAAAATAGAATTAGAGCTAATTAATATACTATTTAATAATTGATTTAATTAATTGATGAAAAAATACGATTAATTGACATAATGTGATCTAATGGTTAAATAATCAATTTAGTCATTTATCTAATGAATTATGGATTTGAGTATTAAATTAATTATTATATTCTTAATTAGTTTATAATTTGAAGAAAATAAGGTCAAAATTAATTATCACATTTTTTGAATTTAATTAGAATTAGTGTTAATTAAATTAATTTAAGTCCAATTGACCCTAGAGTATCAAAATAGGACCTGGGCTAACTTGCTCAGGCCAAAACAATAACTCACCTGCCCAGACCAATAGCCCCCTTTACCCGGCCTACCCCTACACTACACAAACAACCCCGTTTCATCCCTCAAGCCCCCTAGCTGTTGGATCTTATTGATCGAACGATCCGGAACTAAGAACCCCTAAACTATAAATCAGTCCTAACACGCCCCCACCCCCTTCAGAACTCACCTCCCAACACCCACAGACCATTTCTCTCATCTGTCTCTCTAACCCTTCGCAAACCCTAGCCGCCTCACCAGGTTCTGCCGCCTTCCGGCCACCGGACCACCTCCAAACCACCCCAACTTCTCACCAGACAATCCTCATCTCCCCCTTAACCCTGTCTCAACATTGATTTCCCCAGACAATCATCTGTTTGTGAGTAATTCCGGATCTAGGAAATTGTCGAAACCCTAGGACAGGCTGAAGATAATCCCAAGCGACTCTGTGACTCAAACTTACATGAGTCGATGGTTCTCGACGAGAGCCGTCGATTCATGTGAGTAAGGGTCACTTTTGGAGGTCGCCGGAGTCCGGCCAAACTCCAGCAAGTCACCGTAGTTCGTCCAAACCCCTCAAACGGGTATCCCCCACTTCCTTTATATGTGTTTCTTGATCGATAGAATGAATAGGCCGTAGCTTACTCACTGTTTTCCTTTATTACATCACTATTACTGATTTTTGTTTTCTTTTACCTGTTCATGTTTTCTTTTTTAGTTTAAAGTCCCAAATGCATTTAGCTTAGGTTTTTATCACTATTTTGTATGATTTAACTGTTCAAGTTTTAGTAATTTGTATAACCAAGATTAGTATTAGGTTTTTTTTGTTTAGTTTCCTTTCTTTGCTAATTTCCAGACATCTTTATGTTAGTGAATTTTGTCAATAAACGAGCATGAACAACTGATTGATTAAATCCCTGAATTCATATGTTGAAATTCTTGTAAGCAAAACAGCCTCTATTAGTTGTTTGCTCGTGTTTTGTTTGAGGTCGTCGTTTGATTTAGCCTTGATTTTGCTGCCTATGTTATTAGTCTCAATCAGATGTTAACTTCCAATTAATCATAGGTTAAATTTCAACTCTTAGATTAGATTGGCATATTCAAGTAACTTAAACAAACTAATTCCCCCTAGGCTCAAGTGATACTTAAACAGACTTTAAAGGAAACTGACTAAGTCTAACAACTTAGTTAATTCTCATTAATCAACCAAAATCCTAAACGATTTGAAGTCAGTTAGTAGTTAAGAACCTAATCAACCATCTAATCCTAGGTACAATTAATTAGGTTTGATTAACTAAATGACTAATTAAGGGTAACTAACCCAGGTTAACTCTTAAACCCAATCAGCTTAACCCTAGCCAACCTAAGGGTAATTCTAGAGACTTTAAGGGGTAGTATAGGATTTTTAGTTAAATATTATCAGGAAATCAGATATTTTAGGGATAAAAGGGTAATTTCAAGGGCTGGAATGTTCTGGAAGGTACAACTGTCCCAAAAGGATAGGGTTGACAGCTGTACCTGTACTATTTTCAGCCCAATTAGATAAGGAATATGCTAATGAGATGCTACCCTAAAAAATCCCTATAAATACCCTACCATATTTTCTGAGAAGGACACTTTTTACACAGGGATTTAGACACATTACCACACTTGAACCACAGATTTTAAGAGAGGATTCTCCACAGAGAATTTACACGCACACTAGAAAATACTGCTCTGAAAATATACCACTAATCTGAAAAACAGAAAGGACACTGAAAACATCAAAATTAGTACAAGAACATTCTGAAAAATTGGTTTCTTTTTTGGTTATGGCTTTCCTGGGGAAAAATTGGTTTTCTTGTTGATTTTTCATTCAAAAATCTGGTTTATTCAAGTTGTTGTTTCTGGGTATTCTTGTTGGTTTGCTGTTGTTCTGGTTGCTGTGTTGAGCTCGAAATTTCTGGCTTTTCTTGACCTTTATTTGGTCATATACCTTGCTATCTTACGTCTTAAGGTATGTAATTCTATCTTGTATGAAATGGAATTCTTTGAATGAAACCTTGATGGAATATCAATGTATAGGTGTTTTTAGTGATTATCAGAAGTTTCAGTTTTCTATGTGTTGGTATGCTTCTACTTGCTTGAAAAAATCAGTTTTGGTCACATGTTTGTTGGATTCAAATGTCGTATATGTGTACTCACATCTGTGGCTATATGTTTAGTAATTCTAACCTCTATAGAGTATGAAACTGCATAAAACAACATTAGAGATGTGAATCTGACAACTAGTTAGGTCAGATTCACTCTAAACATGTAAAGCTTGTGTTAGTTAATATCATGGTTTAGACGTTTATCATGATTCTTCTTTGGGGTCTGCTATGGAACCAGTGTTTTTATATATATGAGTTCAATTTTTTTCTAACTAAGCTATTTTTGCTGAACTATTAAGGATATAAGAACCTTATGTTCAAACATAGCATTAGTGGAGTTCAATCCAACCCTCTAATGGTCAGATTCATTCCATAAATAATGCATAAAGTGTTATCTTGGGTATTTGAAAATTACAAACAGAGGCGCAGGTGCTTTAGCCACAAGTGAACTCAAGAGGATTCAAGTCGAAGCACCCATCATTTACAGCTGTATCTTTACTGTTTTTAGATCCAAAAATTGTATCGTTACAGTTATATACTGATGTGAAATGCATCTATAGACTCATTATTTCTTTTGTAAACAAAAACTGGACTGTTTAATATATGTTATTTATTTTAATATAGAAATAGTCCAAACTGCTAAAAGTGGCCCATTAAGGCTCGAACTAGTTTGATCTTGGGATATTGGACCTGGGGGTGTAAAAGCTCAACCAATAGGCAGTGTATTTTGTAAACCTGCACAACCAAAATATCTAATTAGTATATTTCGCTTAAAAGTTCAAATTATTTTGACATAATTCTTTATGTTAACTAAACTAGTAGAAATGTCGATTATATTATAAATGGCTGATTATTTTTTTTTCACTTAGAATCGAGTTTAAAGCTTGAGTCTGATGAATTCTCAGCACAATAGCAGGCCCAGTTCTTAAATCTAAAATCATATCTTTGAACATGCATAGGGCAGAAGGTTTAAACTTGGTTAAACTCTCATTCGGAATTTTGATTCAGATATATATGCAATTGTAAGGATGTTTGAATAACCTGTCGCCTTTTACATAAGTTGTTAGTTGAAATGTGTTCACATGAATCAATTTTTGTACTTTCCAGTTTCCTTTATTTTAGCATGCTAGGATTGGCCTAAAGGTGTTTGGTAAAATTGGGCTAAAACATGGCCATAGCCCAAACACTTGTCCTTTAGGATAGTAAATCTAATTTCTAGATGATTTTATACATATCTTATTGGCTAAGGATACCTCTTTTAGATTAAATTACGAAACTTAGTAAAAATTCAAACATTGCTTCAAATAATCCTTTTTTGTGACTATACATAACCTACACTCGGTTGTGGCAACTCATGCCCCCGACTCTCACTTTACACATTAATAAAATCACACGTAGCAATCACGGGTGCATTTCATGTGACGTGGCTGCGATGTGTTTAAAAACAACAAGTGCACGCCATCGTGATTTGTTCTAAGATAAATCCATAAATATCCAAATTGGTGTATATATATATCCCGTAAGTTTAAAAAAATACCTCTTTTAGGTAAAATTCCAAAACTTAGAGAATAATCGAATATCGCCTCAAATAGGTATTTTTAACCGTCATGATCATAATCTTGACCATATAATCTACACTCGGGAGTGGCAACTCATGTCCCCGACTCTAACTCAAAACAATAATAAAAATCACATGTTGTAATCGTGGGTGCATTTCATGTGGCGCGGTTACAATGTGTCCAAAAACAAACAAGTGCACTCCATCGTGACTTGTTTCAAGATAAATCCATAAATATTAAAAGCGACTTAAAAATTAAAAAGGCTAAATGCACAATAGGCTAAAGCATGTAAATAACCAGATAATTTAGGCCAAATACTAATAGTTAAGCGACTGTGCTAGAACCACGGAATTCGGGAGTGCCTAACACCTTCTCCCGGGTTAACAGAATTCCTTACTAGGATTTCTGGTCGCATACAAATCAAAACAGAGTCAAATTTCCTCTTTTTGGGATTTTAAAACAAAACGGTGTCCCGGAGCATCGTCAAAAATCCGGGTGGCGACTCTGAAATAATAATAAGTCCCAAAACCGAATAATATCACTTTAATTGGAAAACTCCCTTATCCAACCTCACCGGAGGGTGAAAAAGGAGGTGTGACAGCTCTGGCGACTCTGCTGGGGATCGAACCCAGAATCTCTGGTTCAGGGTTCAAGAATTCGAGCTTAGAATAAACTGTTTTATTTGGCTTTATTATCTGATTTTTACATGTTTAAACCTAACGTGCTAAATATCGCTTTTTACCCCTTTGATATTATCTGAACTGTATATAAACTGTGCTGAAACCCTTTTTCTCTCTGAGTCTTCTAAATCATCTGGGAAGTGTGCACTTCGTGTGACTTATTTTCTGTTAGATTAATATCCAAATTTTAGAACGAGGTACGGACAAGTTGCAAAGCCGGTGAAGCTTCTGTATTCCCGGTACGCTGCCCCAACCTCGGCTCGAGCTGTCCACTCGGGTAAGCCTGGTCTAAAACAAAACCCCAGGGTTTAAACTTAGTATAACATAGCCTCATGCCGGATGCCTAGTAGGAACAATTATTTGCATCACGCGCATTTGACTTAGGGGACTCAACACAGGGGTTGGGTCCGTCTAGGACAGGTGTACCCGAAATGAAAGATTAACCTGATGCATCTTACCTGCTACGTATGCATTTATTTGTTTCAGCTTGTGTACTGACCGGCTAAAATAAAAAATAAAAAAAAACGAACAGAAAAACCAAGAGTGAGGTAGGATAGAAAATTCACCCTGTTTTGAAAAATCCCCATTTATCCCGAAACTCTGCCAAAATTTCTGAAAATAATATTCCGAAACAAAATGAGTGGGTGTATATTTTAATTCCGAACTACGCATTGTTTGATTCTCACGGGTGTGAGATACGTAGGCAACCCTCATCGGCTCCAACCCTATTTTTCAAAATCAAGGGGGTATAGTCCCAAATAAAATTAGGTGACGCCATTGTAGCCTGATCGCCTAAGCGGGGCATCGGAAGGTCGTTTTTGCAAAAGTGGCCACCTGTGGTTTGTCTTTAAATTTCGACCCAATTCGTAAACACAGCCTTAAAAAAAAACTTCCTACCCAAAGTATTAAAGGTTCGTATTCGCAAAGATGGTCCATTTTTCTTTATTACAAAACCCTTCGCAAAAATAACACTTTTCAAAATTTTGTGGTTTTAATCAAAAACGAATGTGCAGGATGAATACAGTTGAAAACATCCCCTTTAGGGCAGTCGAGGAAATCCCTCTAGGACTCCATATGTGGTGGAGCGACTTGGAAGAAGCCTGTAGAAAGTCTGTTATAAAAGCTTTAGGGGGGCTTACTGGTCTTCTAAATATCAAGCCGAGGTTGGACATCGTCGAGGCTCTAGTACTGTTTTGGGACCCCGCCCACAATGTGTTCCACTTTTCAGACTTTGAATTGACACCCACGCTAGAGGAAATAGCAGGGTATGCTGGTCTCAATGACAATCTTAGAAGTCGGTACCCAGTGGCACCCAGGGCGGTGACTCCACATAAGTATTTGGATCTGTTGAACATTAGTCGGGACGTCCAAGACCCACACCTATCCGAAGGTTTCTGCACTTTATATTTTCTTTACAGACGTTATGGAGATCCCTAGGGTTATGAGGCTAACAACACTGGTCTAACTCACAAAGATCGGGCTAAATGGGAAGCCCGCGAGGGGCTAGCTTTTGTGGTAGCATTCTTGGGCACCTTGATTTTCCCAAGAAGTGACGGATGCATAGACATCGGGCTTGTGGGAAGGGCAGATTTCATGATGAAGAAATCCAATGGCACACTTATACCGATGTTCTTAGCCGAGATTTACCGTGCTCTGACAGTTTGCCAATCTGGGCAAAGTTCTTTGAGGGGTGCAACCTGCTTCTACAAATCTGGCTGATCGAGCACCTCTGTCACCGCCCTGGATACATGAACTACGGCTTAACCGGTTTGAATTGCATCGAGGAACATGGTACTTGGGTAAAAGGCAACAAATTTCCTGAGGGCACGGAAGCCTGGCACTCATACTTGAGTTCACTGACTGCCGACAAAATCGAGTGGACGTTCGGGTGGCTCCCTTTCAGCGAGGTTATCAATATGTCTGCTGAGGTTTGATATCTCCTTTTAATGGGCCTGCGAATCATTCAACCATATGCCCACACCGGGTCTTACGCCAGTTGGGGAGACAACAGGGTGTTCCCCATGACGAGGATTTAAGCCAACAAGCCATTGAGTTATGCCTAAGAGCTGCATTTCCTGAAGGCAGAGTCCGTCAAATATGGAACGAGTGCAGGTTTTTAGAACCTCAAACTCGGGTGAGAGATTTACCTAAAGGGGAAGTGGAGCCTACCTACACCTCTTGGGATGGCATAAGAGGCAGGGAGCATCAAGAGGAAGAACGGCCCACAAAGATACCCCACGTGTAACAATTCACCGAGCAAACACAAGAGCATTGGGCTTGGTTAGAAAAGGAAAACAGCTATCGAGCCACCATAAGCAAGTTGGAAGCCCAGGTCAGGGAAATCAAATTTGAAAACATTTTACATACTGCCACAATTGAAGGGAAGAAAAATAGACTAGCCCAAGAGAATAAAGTTCTCCGGGCCCAGATACAGGAATTAAAAACAGCTGCTGAGAACCCAGAGAGAAGCAGAACTGATGAAAGGCTTATCAATAGCCTAAGGCATAAAGTGTGCAGCTATGGAAATGATCTAGACAAAGCTGAAGAAGAGCTGGCCGGAGTTTGGGCAAGATTAACAAGAAGTGCAGAGGAAAGAACAGAGTTTGTCCAGAGACTAAAAAGGAAATATGACTAGGAAGTCATAGGCTTGAAGGAAAAGTTGGCCGTCTTCGAGAAAGAAATGGCCAAACAGGCAAAAAGATTTAAGACAGATAGGGAACAATGTTATGCCATGATGGCTCAGTTGGAAACAGAGTTGCAACAATGGCAAGAGCAGAGTCACAAAGACGCCCAGACTTTAGAGGCGAGATCCCAGCAAATCGGGCGCCTACTTCAAGAAAATATATCATCAGGCGAAGGGTCCAAGAGATAGCTGACTACATCGTCGCCAGATGCCAAGAATGCGAAGATATGACTCGGACCACTTTCTTCTCAGCGGTTATGATCTTCTTCCACAAGATAATGGACGACATTTACCGCCTCCGGCAAGACATAGCACGCAGGTCCGTGGCAAGGCCGAATGATGCCCCACCGGCCTCTGGAGCAACGGAAGAACTGATGTATTTTTGATGTTTTTCGAGTCTGTATTTCATTTTTCTAGTTGTAGTCATGTCTGAGTCCACAGTAGTTTTTATAGTTTTAGAAAATATGTGTCGAGTCTGTTTTACAAACTTTGAAATTCCAAAAGTGGGCTACAAGTTTTTATTAATCAGAAGTGTTTTATTTAATGAATGAAAATGTTAGAATGAAGCTTTTAGAAAAATATGCATTTCTGTCCTTTGGGTTTCGTCGCATGAACTACGTGATGATCTGATTCACGCGGCGCCGTGATACATAGGCAATCCATATAGGATTCGATTAAAACCATAAGAAAAGGAATCGAGCGAGGAATAAAAGAGCGAAAACAGTAACAGAAAAAGGGTAAGAATGATAAAAAGGGAAAACCGAGAAATAAAGTCGGGATGAAGTACACAACTGTTGCAAAAACATATAGAAAAGCGTTTAAATTGCTCAGATGCATTGCATACCTCAAACGTGCGATTTCCTATGTACTAAACGCGTCAACCTAACATTTTGTTGGTTCAATCTAAGGTATTTTTAGGTGGGTTGGTTTTGCGGTAACCTGGCTTCCCATCCTTACTTCACTAGATCAAAAGGGAGCATAGGAATGACATCTGAAAGTCACTTGCCAATCGTCAACTCTTCCGTGGAAGACCTAAATCCATCCATCCCAACGTCTGAGTCAGCAACAGATGAAGAGAACAGGAATTTGCATTGCCGCATGCTGGAAATGTGGGATGCATGGTCCAATGGTAGGGAACCACCCAGTACCATCCCGGATTTCCCAGAGATAAATCCCAGGGCAGGCGGGACATCCAACATCCCCATAAGCTACCCAGCCACGCTGTTTGGATATCCAACTATGTCGGCTCACTGTGCCGGAAGGCCCTCTGAGGTTCTCCCCTAGGCCCTGTTTTCCGGTGTGTCTTCCAATATCTTCACCGCACCACCAATCTCTGCCACGGCTCCGCCGACTATCTCTGACCCAAGTTTCGAGCCGCCAGCATTCACATTCCAAACATCGTCCGTCCATCTGGATACCACTCATATTACTCCTAATGCATATCCCCAACAACCTCAGCTTGAGGTCACTTTGGGACAAGATAAGAAAAGCCTCGAGCACGAAGAAATAACTCGAAAAATGAAGAGTATTGAACAGAGCCTCAAGAATATACAGGGGCTGAGCAGGTAGAAAAGCGTCTCCTATGCATATTTGTGCATGTTCCCGCACGTCCACTTGCCTTTTGGGTTTAAAACCCCCACGTTCGAAAAATATGACGGACATGGGGACCCCGTAGCTCATCTGAAAAGGTACTGTAACCAGCTCTGGGGAGCAGGTGGGAAAGAGGAACTTCTCATGGCATATTTTGGAGAAAGATTGACGGGGATTGCATCAGAATGGTACATGGACCAGGATATATCCCGCTGTCACATATGGGATGACCTGGACGGGACTTTGACCGGCAATTCAAATACAATGTGGACATCGCTCCCTATAGGAACTCACTATCCAATCTCAAAAAGAAACCCACAAAGTGTTTCAGAGAGTATGCGATCAAATGGCTCGAGCAGGCCTCCAGGGTCAAACCTTCGATGGATGAGGTTGAAATGGTCAGTGTCTTTCTACAAGCACAGGAATCTGATTACTTCCAAAATATGATGTCCGCCATGGGCAAACCATTTGCGGAAGCAATCAAAACTGGAAAAATGGTGGAGAATGGTCTAAAAACTAGTCGTATCCTGAGTCAATCTGCCATAAGAGCAACCTCCCAGGCCATCCAAAGCGGATCCAGGAGTGCAGCCAACAGAAAAAAGAAAGAAGAAGGGGCCATGACAGTTTCTGATGTTAGGAAGCCTCGACAATACCTACGTCTATTTCCCAAAGCTTCCCAACATTACTATCCTCACCAAGATGCAGTTATTCTACGCCCCCTCTTCCCTATGAGGTAATGAACACTCAACCACATCCCAGGCTATAAGAACAATACAATCAAAATAGAGCTCCACCTCCGAGAAACAACCATCCTCCCCCAGCTCCATATAATCCACGCCCTCCCCAAAACTACCCGTACAACACCTACCCCGTGAACCACCAAGGAAACCCAACTTCATTCCTATCGGGGAGCCGTATTCAAGCCTTTCCCAAAATTAGTTCAGATGGGGCTTCTACAACCCGTACCTCCGACCAGGAAAAACCCAGCATCAACATCATACAAGCCAGGAACCAATTGTGCCTACCATTCCGGAGATGGAGGGCATGACACGGAGGAGTGTTGGACCCTCAAAAGGGCCGTGGAAAGCCTTATAGAACAAAAGAAAGTGGTTTTAAGGGACGAAGAAGCTCCCAATGTGATGAGCAATCCACTGCCCGCTCACAATCATGGGCCCGTCATCGGCATGATTTGGGAGGACCAAGATTTTGATCCAGCTCTAAAGACCATCATCGCCATCACAGATGTGGAAAGAAAACCCAAGGCGGCACCCAAACAAGTCAAGGAGATGAAGAAGAGTAACCCCGTCCCCCAGGTCACGGAAAAGGCTGAGACTGAAACAAATAGGGGACCCTCCAAAGACGTTGTCCTTTACATCCCCAAGGCACACAGGAAGGAACAAAGTGTTTTGAGCCCTCCCAGAAGGTTACAATTCAACAAACCAATAATGAATGGCCCAAAAATGTACGTGCCGAAAGGGACGTATGTGGCGCGGGGGAAAATAATTTCACCAAGGCTGAATGAGCCCATGGTTATTATCCGCGCGTCACAAACTCCCATGAATAATACTACTGTCGTCCCCTGGAATTACCACAGGATGGTGGTGACATACAAAGGAAAGAGATTACTAGGGAAACAGGCGATATAAACTCATCAGAGAAATACCTTGACCCGGAAGAACTAAACCAAAGCAAGCTGAAACGCTTTCCGCCTAAAAGGCCGATCAGTGCCGGAGAGGCAGAAGAATTCTTCAAGAATATGAAAACCGCTGAATACGCCATAATCGAGGAGCTTAGAAAGTCCCCCACTCAGGTCTCACTCTTATCCTTGCTGGTAAATTCAAACGAACATCAGAAGATCCTGGTCAAAACCCTTAACGAAGCATATGTTCCGGCCAACACCACAGTAGAGCAAATGGAAAGAATGGAAGAACGATTTGTTGAAGTCAACCGGATCTCATTCAGCAAGAATAACTTGCCCCCGGAAGGGGCTGCCCATAACAAAGCTCTCCACCTAACTGTTAAATGTAAGGGTTACTATGTGAAAAGGGTTATGCTGGACGGTGAATCTGGGGTTGATATTTTCCCTCTATCGACCCTACAAAGAATGGAGATCGGGACTGAGAGAATCAATCCCAACAATGTGTGCGTCCATGCATTCGATTGTATCAAGAGAGACACGATCGGGGAGATTGATTTGGTCTTGACAATCGTCCCGGTAGATTTCGAAGTGATATTCTAGGTCATGGATATGGATACTTCCTACAATTATCTCCTGGGGAGGCCTTGGATCCATGCAGCAGGGGAAGTGCCATCTACTCTCCACCAGATGGTGAAGTTCGAATATGAGGACCAGGAAATCGTGGTCCATGGGGAAGACGAGCAGTCTATTTGCAGGTACCCATTAGCCCCATGCCTAGAAGCAAGAGAGGGAAGCGAGCACATAGTCTACCAGGCTTTCGAGATTGTGGTTGCGGACCAGCATGAGGAANTGGAAGCAAGAGAGGGCAGCGAGCACATAGTCTACCAGGCTTTCGAGATTGTGGTTGCGGACCAGCATGAGGAAGGAACCCCGTGCCCTCAACCCTTCCTATCAAACGCGTCAATTATGGTCGCCAACGACATGATTAAACATGGGTACACACCTGGAAAAGGGCTCGGGGTGTCCTTGCAAGGCATTAAAGAACCCGTCACTTTACCTACCAATAAACATTTTTTGGCATAGGGTTTCAAGCTACTCCCGACGATGAAAGATGGGCTAACCAACGTAAGAAAAATGGTTGGGTATTGCCTCAGCTGATCCCATACATCACCGCATCATTTGTCAAACCAAAATACGTGGAGGAAGTGGAAGAGGCTTTCGCGATCGAAGAAATAGAAGAAATATGCGGTGCAATAAGGCAGATGTTGTATTAGGCCCATATGGTCCAACCAGGAGAAGGCTCCAGCACTGCTGAAGTACAGTATATGGGGCCTGACGCCAAGTTGCAAAACTAGAAGGCTACTCCATTCCCCGTCAGGCGGGAGTCCCGGTAGTTCAGCTTTTGCCATCCTTTCTGCACTATGAGTTATTTTAGGGTGTAACTCAAGTGTTTTTAAATTCTTGCCTTTAAATTCCAATGTAAACCCTCCTATGTTCAAATTCAATGAAATGAAATCAAAATTTCATTGTCTATTATTCTTTCTGATTTTTGTTTACTTTTCTTAAATTTCAGTCCTAATAATGCGGCTTTAAAAAACATGACATGCTTGCAGTCTTCATGCTCTGATCTTAATACGCCGTCTAACCTCGAAATAATGAATCAAGAAATGGAATATGACGAAGAAGAGGCTTTTAGGGAAATAAATCGAGAATTGGAACAGTTCGAGAATAAGCCTAAGCCAAACTTAAACGAAACGGAACACATTAACTTGGGCAATGAAGAAGAGATTCGAGAAACCATGATAAGGGTCCACACGGATGAAGAGACTAGAGACGTCTTGATTCAACTCCTATTTGAATTCAAAGACGTATTTGCTTGGTCCTACGACGACATGCCCGGACTAAGTATGGACTTGGTGGTACACAAATTGCCAACCTACCCCGGTCATCCACCTGTCCAACAAAAGCAGAGGAAATTTAAAACAGACATGAGTGACAAGATCAAAGAAGAGGTCTCTAAACAACTAAAGGCTGGAGTAATCCGAGTGGTCCAATACACCACCTGGTTGGCCAATGTGGTTCTGGTGCCTAAAAGGACGGAAAGGTCCGAGTATGTGTCGACTACCGAGATCTAAATAAAGCCAGTCCCAAAGATAATTTTCGACTGCCAAACATACACATCCTAGTTGACAATTGTGCCAAACATGAGGTACAGTCTTTTTTCGATTTCTATGCCGGATATCACCAGGTGTTGATGGATGAAGAGGATGCAAAAAAGACAGCCTTCACTACATCCTGGGGAACGTACTGTTACTGGGTCATACCATTTGGTTTAAAGAACGCTGGGGCAACTTATATGAGGGCCATGACCGCCATATTTCACGACATAATGCATTAGGAGATTGAGATGTACGTGGATGATGTGATCATTAAGTCCAGAACCCAAAGTGACCATGTGCAGCATTTGAGGAAATTCTTCGAACGCATGCGCAGATATGATTTGAAATTAAACCCAGCCAAATGCGCTTTCAGAGTCCATCCAGAAAATTACTGGGATTTATAGTCAGTCGACGGGGCATTGAGCTGTACCCAAAAAAGATAAAATCTATCTGGGATCTCCCACCCTCAAGAACCAAGAAGGAATTCATGAGTTTGTTGGGTAGGTTGAATTACATCAGCAGGTTCATCGCTCAGTTGACCTCCACATGCGAGCCTATATTCAAGCTATTGAAAAAAGATGCGGCCATCAAATGGACAGACGAGTGCCAGGACGCTTTTGACAAGATCAAAGAATATCTGTCAAATCCTCCAGTGTTAGTCCCACCAGAACCAGGGAGACCTCTGTTCCTATACCTGACGGTGCTAGAAAACTCCTTTGGGTGTGTTCTCGGGCAACACGATGCAACCGGGAAGAAAGAGCAGGCCATTTATTACTTAAGTAAGAAGTTCACAAGCTACGAGGCCAAGTATTCTCAGTTAGAAAGGACTTGTTGCGCTCTAACTTGGGTTGCTCAGAAGCTCCGACATTATTTATTGGCTTATACCACCTACCTCATCACGAGGCTGGATCCTTTGAAATACATATTCCAAAAGCCAATGCCCACCGGGAGATTAGCAAAATGGAAAATCTTGCTCACGGAATTCGATATTGTCTATGTCATTCGCACAGCTATGAAAGCTCAAGCATTGGCCGATCATCTAGCTGAAAATCCGGTTGATGATGACTACCAACCCTTGAGAACTTATTTTCCGGATGAAGAAATCAACTCCGTCGAAATAATCTCAGAAGGCGCTGATACCTGGAAAATGTTCTTCGACGGAGCAGCTAATGCAAAAGGCATTGGGATAGGGGCAATTTTGATTTCACCCACATGACAACACTACCCAACCACGGCCCGCCTCCGTTTCTTCTGCACAAATAATACTGTTGAATATGAAGCTTGTATAATGGGCATGAACATGGCCATTGACATGGATGTAGAAGAGTTGTTGATCATGGGGGACTCCAACTTGATCATTAAGCAGGCTCAGGGAGAGTGGGAAACTCGGGATGTTAAACTCCTTCCCTACAGACAACATGTGGAGAACCTTAGTAAGTGATTTAAAGCCGTCGAGTTTAGATATATTCCTCGGTGCCACAATGAGTTAGCTGATGCGCTGGCCACCCTAGCTGCAATGCTGCCCTATCCGGGTAATGTTCGCATAGACCCATTGGAGATCCAAATCAAGGAAAGACATGGCTATTGCAACACGGTTGAAGTAGAACACGATGTCCAACCATGGTATCATGATATTAAAAGATTTTTGAAGACAAGAGAATATCCCGAGCAAGCCAACGGAGACCGAAAGAGAACCATTCGAAGGCTCGCCAGCAGTTTCTTCCTAAGTGGGGAAGTACTGTATAAAAGGACTCCCGATCTAAATCTGTTAAGATGTGTAGACGCCAAAGAAGCTGAAAGGATCATGGGCGAGGTCCATTCAGGAGTATGAGGTCCCCATATGAATGGGTACGTCCTCGCAAAGAAAATCTTGCGGGCTGGATATTATTCGATGACCATGGAGAAAGATTGTTTCATTTTCGTCCAGAAGTGCCATAAGTGTCAAATACAAGGCGACCTAATCCATGCACCACCATCAGAACTGCATCCTATGTCGGCACCCTTGCCATTTGTTGCCTGGGGAATGGATGTCATTGGGTCAATCGAGCCAAGAGCCTCAAACGGGCATAGATTCATTTTGGTTGCTATCGAACATTTCACAAAATGGGTCGAGGCCGTCACGTTCAAAGCTGTCACTAAGAAAGTGGTGGTGGATTTCGTGCATGCTAATATCATCTATCGTTTTGGTATCCCAAAAACTATCATTACCGACAATGCCGCTAATCTAAACAGTAACTTGATGAGAGAGGTATGTGAGCATTTCTAGATAACACACCGCAACTCGACCCCTTACCGGCCCAAAGCCAATGGCGCCGTTGAAGCAGCAAACAAAAACATCAAGAAAATTCTCAGGAAAATGATTCAAACATCTAGGAAATGGCATGAAAAGCTGCCTTTTGCATTGTTGGGATATCGCACGACTGTGCGCACATCGGTTGGAGATACTCCTCACTTATTGGTTTATGGCACTGAAGTCGTAATACCCGCTGAAGTCGAAATTCCTTCCCTTCGGATTATTGTCGAAGCAGAAATTGAGGACAATGAGTGGGTCAAGACCCGACTGGAGAAATTAACTCTGATTGATGAGAAAAGAATGGCCGCAGTGTGCCACGGACTTATACAAGCAAAGAATGGCCCACGCTTACAACAAGAAAGTGCGACCTAGGAACTTCGAAGTAGGGAAAATCGTTTTAAGATGTATCCGCCTGCACCACGAAGAAGCGAAAGGAAAATTTGCCCTAAACTGGAAAGGTTCATACATCATAAGGAAATTGATATCAAAATGAGCGTTATACCTGGGGGACGTCGAAGGAAATGACCCCGAAACGGCTGTCAATGCAGATGCCGTCAAAAGGTACTATGTTTGATCCTCCATATATATTTTCAAATGTTCTCCGGTTGGGATGACGAAGGCTTTCATTCTCGCTACCCAAAAACCATTAACCCTTTTTGCAAACCCTTTGAACCGGTTACTCTTATTTGATTACCCTCTTTGGAACCCGAAAGTGTTATTGAAACCATTAAAAAAAGAACTTCCTAAACTACGTTCGACTTGATTCCGAAAGGATACGTAGGCAGCCTCTCCCTGGGGTTCAGTCACACCAAAATAAAAATCCACATTTCCCCAAGAGTTTAAGCTGGGGCAAGTGTTAAGATTCGGCAATGTGTCACCTGAAAGGTTCCAAAGTTGTAATTCAACACAAATTCTTTTCACCAAAAACCCTGTTCAAGTCCTTCCGATCAATCGGCAAAGATGTCCAAAATTGGAAGATACAGTTTGTTTGGATCCAAATACAAGCAAATGAGAGAAATTAAAATGAGAGAGTCTCATTGGTGAAAACCCACAGGGGCACCGTGAGGCAACGGTAAGCAGAGAAATTAAAAATGAGAGAGTCATGTTAGTGAAAACTCGCAAAGAGCACTACAAAGAGATGGTGAGAAGAGAAATGAGAGAGGTTAGTTGGTGAAAACCCGCAAAGGGCACCACTGATCGAAAAGGATAATGGGTCACCGACATGGACACAGTCCAGAGCAAAGTTTCTCAATCTCGAGGTAATAATTGTGATGAATTTCTGAGAGTCGAACGGTTTATGCGGATCAGGTATCCAGTCCAAAGGGCATGTCATGTTCATTAAAGTCCGCATCCACTCCAGATAAGTCCTTCTTTCCTTTCCCCGAAAGGGACACCTCTTGTTTAAATTCGTTGTCCATTCTGTCCTTTATTTTTCTTTTGAATCCCTTTCGGTCTAACTTTGTCCCGAAACTAAGGCAAAGAAAAGATGGCAATACTAATTTACAGGGCTCTCGTTTGATGCGGGTCAATATGCAAAAGGCACCCAACCTCGTTAGGGGCATCGAGTCGATCCCGACTGGCTACAATGGCCGATGATTCAAACTCAAAACCTTGAAAGGAGAAAACCAAATTGAAGTGCCCATAAAGGCGAATGAAGTTGAAAGGTTGAGCCCCGCGTGGCTAACCATCTTCGCTAGGTTTGAAAAGCCGAAGTATTCCAAATGACTTAAAGTTACAATTGGAAGAAAAGTCAGAAATGAAAAGCCAATGAAGGCGAAATAAAGTTGGAAGGTTAAGTCCCACACGACTAACCGTCGCAGCAGAATTTAGGGAGCCAAAACTCCCCCCACACCCCACCCCCCGATACTCTGGAAATCCAAAAGAAAAGCAAGTGAAAAGCCTACAAAGGCAAAACAAAGCCAGGATACTAGATCCCACGTGACCAATTACCATCCAGAAAGACAAGGTCCCCGGGATTAGAGATGAAACCCAATCCCCAGCAAACAAGAAAGTGTTTGAGGTCTTCATCAAAAGAACAGAGGTCAAGAAATTGAAAATCAAGGCCGCAAAACCAACCACCATTTCAATCTAACGAATTGTTCTGTGTTTGAAGGAAACAGGTGCAACTCTAAAGCAACCATGCAACAAGCAGGTGCAACCAAAAGAAATATGCGCAAGGGCTAGAAGGAGCTCTGCAGCATTGACTCCAAAGAAAGGGAAGTTTTCTCCAAGAAATCTTTTTCCGCATGCATAAAAATAAAGAAAATGAAAGAAGAAGGAGAGATACAGAATTGAAGTTGAGAATAACTCAAAGTAGTATGGGGCCCCCAATCCCCAACTACACACTTACCCGACATGGGTGTACACGCTCCCTAGTCGATGCCAATCAAGGGTATACACTCCCTCGTTGATGTTTTCTTTTCCAATGAAGGGTATACACTCCCTGGTTGATGTTTTCTTTTCCAATTGTATACACTCCCTGGTTGATGTTTTCTTTTCCAATCATACACTCCCTGGTTGATGTTTCCTTTTCCAATCAAGGGTATACACTCCCTGGTTAACTCCCTGGTTGATGTTTTCTTTTCCAATCAAGGGTATACACTCCCTGATTGATGCTTCCTTTTCCAATCAAGGGTATACACTCCCTGGTTGATTTTCTTTTCCCGACGCAAGGTATACACTCTCGTAGTCGATGCCAATCAAGGGTACACACTCCCTGGTTGATGTTTTCTTTTCCAATCAAGGGTATACACTCCCTGGTTGATGCTTTCTTTTCCAATCAAGGGTATACACTCCCTGGTTGATGCTTCCTTTTCCAATCAAGGGTATACACTTCCTAGTTGATGTTTTCTTTTCCAATCAAGGGTATACACTCCCTGGTTGATTTTTTATTTTCCAATCAAGGGTATACACGCCCTGGTTCATGTTTTCTTTTCCAATCAAGGGTATATACTCCCTGGTTGATGCTTCCTTTTCCATTCAAGGGTATACACTCCCTGGTTGATTTTCTTTTCCCGACGCAGGGTATACACTCCCATAGTCGATGCCAATCAAGGGTATACACTCCCTGGTTGATGTTTTCTTTTCCAATAAAGGGTATACACTCCCTGGTTGATTTTCTTTTCTCGACGCATGGTATACACTCCCGTAGTCGATGCCAATCAAGGGTACACACTTCCTGGTTGATGTTTTCTTTTCCAATCAAGGGTATACACTCCCTGGTTGATGCTTTCTTTTCCAATCAAGGGTATACACTCCCTGTTTGATTTATTTTCCCGACGCAAGGTATACACTCCCGTAGTCGATGCCAATCAAGGGTACACACTCCCTGGTTGATGCTTTCTTTTCCAATCAAGGGTATACACTCCCTGGTTGATGCTTTCTTTTCCAATCAAGGGTATACATTCCCTGGTTGATTCTTTTTCCCGACGCAGGGTATACACTCCCGTAGTCGATGCCAATCAAGGGTATACACTCCCTGGTTGATATTTTCTTTTCCAATCAAGGGTATACACTCCCTGGTTGATGCTTCCTTTTCCAATCAAGGGTATACACTCCCTGGTTGATGCTTTATTTTCCAATCAAGGTTATACACTCCTTGGTGGATGCTTTCTTTTCCAATCAAGGGTATACACTCCCTGGTTGATTTCTTTTTCCAACATAGGGTACACAATCCCTAGTTGATTTCATTTTGCAACATAGGGCTCCCAAACCCTAGTTGATCCCCTTTGAGATATAGGTTATCCACCCCCTAGTCCGCAGTAACTCCGGGTGCACCAGTCCCGGCTTTTCATTGCTTTCAATAATGAAGTAGCATAGAGTTTGTTACAGTAACTCACGAAATTTTCCTAGTGAAAAATGGGGTAGAAAAATTTCGTTCGTTTGTTTTGATTTTTGTGCAGATTACGTTTCTAGGACATTGGAACTCGAGACGACTAAAAAGAAGAAGTTTCGATCCAAAAAATAACAAAACCAAAAAAAAGAGAAGAAAGAGAAGATTGAATCCAAAAGTGCACAAACGGGGAAGATGTGGACTATTCAGGACGAGATTGAAGTCATTCGTCCAGTATATCCTGCTTTGATCCGAGGAACGATAAGACAAAACCAGCATCTGTGATTTACAAAGACCAGGATCCAGGTCAGAGTCAGCAAAAGATCAAGACTCAAGACCAAGTCCTAGATAGGAATCTTGTAATTTAGCAGCTGATAGGTTTTAGTTAGTCCTTCATTTTGTACTTGGGTGTAATAAGGAGATCAACAGCAGTAACAGCAGTCCCAGCTACCAAAACCTCCAAAACCACACTGACCTGATTCCTTTATAGCCAAGGATATGTAGGCAACTTTTGAAGCAGGGTTCGGTCAAGCGTTTCAAAAACGCTTCACAATGGAGTATGTGAATGGGTAGAGTCGTTCATGACTGCTCACTTTATCTTTGCCCAAAAACTCCTCATGTTCTCGAGCAAAGAGGGGCAGCTGTGAGCATGTGATTTTTAACCCGCCATATGCTCCTACAAATTCGATACAATAAATTAATTTTAAAAATTTTTGTTGAATTTTAGTGATTAATTGTGAAGTATTTTTGCATTATAATCATAATTAATCCTATAAAATTGATAAATAATAAATAAATAAAAATGCATCATTTTTAGGAAATTACAAAATTTATCCTTCAAATAATTGCCAGTGTTAATTGATAATTCCACTTCTTTTATTTACTCGTTAACTAAATTTTTCTTTTCAATTAGATAAAAAATAGAATTAGAGCTAATTAATATACTATTTGATAATTGATTTAATTAATTGATGACGAAAATATGATTAATTGACATAATGTGAGCTAATGGTTAAATAATCAATTTAGTCATTTATCTAACGAATTATGGATTTGAGTATTAAATTAATTATTTTATTCTTAATTAGTTTATAATTTGACGAAAATAAGGTCAGAATTAATTATCACATTTTTCGAATTTAATTAGAATTAGTGTTAATTAAATTAATTTAAGTTTAGTTGACCCTAGAGTATCAAAATCGGACCTGGGCTAACTTGCCCAGGCTTAAAAAATAACTCACCTGCCCAGCCCAATAGCCCCATTTACCCGGCCTGCCCCTACACTACCCAAATAACCCCGTTTCATCCCTCAAGCCCCCTAGCATTATTGATCCAACGGTCCGGAACTAAGAACCCCTACACTATAAATCTGTCCTAACACGCCCCCACCCCCCTCAGAACTCACCTCCCAAACACCCACAGACCATCTCTCTCATCTGTCTCTCTAACCCTTCGCAAACCCTAGCCGCCTCACCAGGTTCCGCCGCCTTCCGGCCACCTGACCACCTCCAAACCACCCCAACTTCTCACCATACAATCCTAATCTCCCCCTTAACCCCGTCCCAACATTGATTTCCCCAAAAAATCATCCATTTGTGTTTAATTCCGGATCTAGGAAAGTATCGAAACCCTAGGACAGGCTGAAGATGATCCCAAGCGACTCTGTGACTCAAACTTACATGAATTGATGGTTCTCGACGAGAGCCGTCGATTCATGTGAGTAAGGGTCACTTTTGGAGGTCGCCGGAGTCCGGCCAAACTCCGGCAAGATGCCGTAGTTTGTCCAAACCCCTCAAACGGGTATCCCCCACTTTCTTTATGTGTTTCTTGATTGATAGAATGAATGGGCCGTAGTTTACTCACTGTTTTCCTTTATTACATTACTATTTCTGATTTTTGTTTTCTTTTACCTGTTCATGTTTTCTTTTTTAGTTTAAAGTCCCAAATGCATTTAGCTTAGGTTTTTATCACTATTTTGTATGATTTAACTATTCAAGTTTAGTAATTTGTATAACCAAGATTAGCATTAGTTTTTTTTTTTGTTTAGTTTCCTTTCTCTTCTAATCTCCAGACATCTTTATGTTGGTGAATTCTGTCAATAAACGAGCATGAACAGATGATTTATTAAATCCCTGAATTCAAATGTTGAATGCTTGTAAGTAAAACAGCCTCTATTAGTTGTTTGCTTGTGTTTTGTTTGAGGTCATCATTTGATTTAGCCTCGATTTTGCTGCCTATGTTATTAGTCTCAATCAGATGTTAACTTCCAATTAATCATAGGTTAAATTTCAACTCTTAGGTTAGATGAGCATATTCAAGTAACTTAAACAAACTAATTTCCCCTAGGCTCAAGTGAAACTTAAACAGACTTTAAAGGAAACTGACTAAGTCTAACAACTTAGTTAATTCTCATTAATCAACCAAAACCCTAAACGATTTGAAGTCAGTTAGTAGTTAAGAACCTAATCAACTATCTAATCCTAGGTAAGATTAATTAGGTTTGACTAATTAAATGACTAATTAAGGGTAACTAACTCAGGTTAACATTTAACCCCAATCAGCTTAACCCTAGCCAACCTAAGGGTAATTCTAGAGACTTTAAGGGGTAGTATAGGATTTTTAGTTAAAGAAATATCAGGAAATCAGATATTATAGGGATAAAAGGGTAATTTCAAGGGTTGAAATGTTATGGAAGGTACAGCTGTCCCAAAAGGATAGGGTTGACAGTTGTACCTGTACTATTTTCAACCTAATTAGATAAGGAATATGCTAATGAGATGCTACCCTAAAAATCCCTATAAATACCCTACCCTATTTTCTGAGAAGGACACTTTTTACACAGGGATTTTAGACATATTACCACACTTGAACCCCAGATTTTAAGAAAGGATTCTCCACAGAGAATTTATACACACACTAGAAAATACTACTCTGAAAATATACCACTAATCTGAAAAACATAGAGGACACTGAAAACATCAAAATTAGTGCAAGAACATTCTGAAATATTGGTTTCTTTTTTGGTTATGGATTTCCTGGGAAAAACCTGGTTTTCTTGTTGATTTTTCATTCAAAAATACGGTTTATTCAAGCTGTTGTTTTTGGGTATTCTTGCTGGTTTGTTGTTGTTCTGGTTGTTGTGTTGAGCTCGAAATTTCTTGCTTTTCTTGACCTTTATTTGGTCATATACCTTTCTATCTTACGTAATAAGGTATGTAATATCTATCCTGTATGAAATGGAATTCTTTGAATGAACCTTGCTGGAATATGAATGTATACATGCTTTTAGTGATTATCAGAAGTTTCAGTTTTCTATGTGTTGGTATGCTTCTACTTGCTTGAAAAAATCAGATTTGGTCACATGTTTGTTGGATTCAAATGTCGTATATGTGTACTCACATCTGTGGCTATATGTTTAGTAATTCTAACCTCTATAGAGTATGAAACTGCATAAAACAACATTAGAGATGTGAATCTGACCACTAGTTAGGTCAGATTCACTCTAAACATGTAAAGCTTGTGTTAGTTAATATCATGGTTTAGACGTTTATCATGAGTCTTCTTTGGGGTCTGCTATGGAACCAGTATTTTTATATATATGAGTTCAATTTTTTCTAACTAAGCTATTTTTGCTAAAACTATTAAGGATATAAGAACCTTATGTTCAAACATAACATTAGTGGAGTTGAATCTGACCCTCTAATGGTCAGATTCATTTCATAAATAATGCATAAAGTGTTATCTTGGGTATTTGAAAATTACAAACAGAGGCGCAGGTGCTTTAGTCACAAGTGAACTCAAGAGGATTAATGTCGAAGCACCAATCATTTAGAGATGTATCTTTACTGTTTTAGATCCAAAAATTGTATCGTTACAGTTAAATACTGATGTGAACTGTATCTATAGACTCATTATTTATTTTGTAATCATTGTAAACAAAAATTGGACTGTTTAATATATGTTTTTTATTTTAATATAGAAATAGGACAAACTGCTAAAAGTGGCCTATTTAGGCCTGAACTAGTTTGATCTTGGGATATTGGACCTGGGGGTGTAAAAGCTCAACTAATAGGCAGTGTATTTTCTAAACCTGCACAACCCAAAAATCTGATTAGTATGTTTCACTTAAAAGTTCAAATTAATCTCACATAATTTTTGATGTTACAACTAAACTAGTAGAAATGTCGATTATATTATAAATGGCTGATTATTTTTTTTTCACTTAAAATCGAGTTCAAAGCTTGAGTCTGATGAATTCTCAGCACAGTAGCAAGCCCAGTTCTTAAATCTGAAATCATATCTTTGAACATGCATCACGTGTAGTACACCATTATAAATAAAAAGGGCAGAAGGTTTAAACTTGGTTAAACTCTCATTCGGAATTTCGATTCAGATATATATGCAATTGTAAGGATGTTTGAATAACCTGTCGCCTTTTACATAAGTTATTAGTTGAAATGTGTTCACGTGAATCAATTTTTGTACTTTCCAATTTCCTTCATTTTAGCATGCTAGGATTAGCCTAAAGGTGTTTGCAAAAATTGGGCTAAAACATGGCCATAGCCCAAACACTTGTCCTTTAGGATAGTAAATCTAATTTCTAGATGATTTTATACATATCTTATAGGCTAAGGATACCTCTTTTAGATTAAATTACGAAACTTAGTAAAAATTCAAACATTGCTTCAAATAAGCCTTTTTTGTGACTATACATAACCTACACTCGGTTGTGGCAACTCATGCCCCCGACTCTCACTTCAAACATTAATAAAATCACACGTAGCAATCAGGGGTGCATTTCATGTGACGTGGGTGCGATGTGTTCAAAAACAATAAGTGCACGCCATCGTGACTTGTTCTAAGAAAAATCCATAAATATCCAAATTGGTGTATATACATATCCCGTAAGTTAAAAAATACCTCTTTTAGATAAAAATTCCAAAACTTAGAGAATAATTGTATATCGCCTCAAATAGGTATTTTTAACCATCATGACCATAATCTTGACCATATAATCTACACTCATTAGTGGCAACTCATGTCCCCGACTCTAACTCAAAACAATAATAAAAATCACATGTTGTAATCGCGGGTGCCTTTCATGTGGCGCAGTTACAATGTGTCCAAAAACAAACAAGTGCACTCCATCGTGACTTGTTTCAAGATAAATCCATAAATATTAAAAGCGAATTAAAAATTAAAAAGGTTAAATGCACAATAGGCTAAAACATGTAAATAATCAGATAATTTAGGCCAAATACTAATAGTTAAGCGACCGTGCTAGAACCACGGAATTCGGGAGTGCCTAACACCTTCTCCCGGGTTAACAGAATTCCTTACTCGGATTTCTGGTCGCAGACAAATTAAAACAGAGTTAAAATTTCCTCGGTTTGGGATTTTAAAACAAAACGGTGTCCCGGAGCATCGTCAAAAATCCGGGTGGTGACTCTGAAATAATAATAAGTCCCAAAACCGAATAATATCACTTTAATTGGAAACACTCCCTTATCCAACCTCACCCATGCGATCGCAGCCTCCCCAAACGCAGTCGCATAGAACAAATAACATGCTGCATCAGACAAGCCTATGCGATCGCATCCTTAACCCTATGATCGCATAGAATAAAACCAGAACTTAACACCAGCAAAATCCTAGTTGACTTTTTCAACTATTAAGCCAATTTAATAGACTAAGTGTCTCAGTTCTAACCACGACACCCCCGAACCCGAACCAATCGACCCCACACATCATAATTAGGTTAACTAGCACATAGCAAAGCTATAATAGGGGAAACAGGTCTAATCTCACAGAACGACTGGTCGAGTCGTTACATCTTCCCCCTCTTAAACAAACGTTCATCCCGAACGGGTCTAGAAACATACCCGGAGTCTCAAATAAGTGAGGATATCTGTTCCGTATCTCCCGCTCGGTCTCCCAGGTGGCATCCTCCACTGGCTGCCCCTCCACTGAACCTTCACTGAAGCTATATCTTTAGATCTCAACCTCCTGACCTGACGAACAAAAATAGCCATTGGTTATACCTCATATGACATATCACCCTCGAGCTGAACCGTGCTGAAGTCCAAAACATGAGACGGGTCACTAACATACTTCCGGAGCATCGAAACATGGAACACCGGATGAATACCCGATAAGCTGGGTGGAAGGTAAGTCTATAAGACACCTCTCCAATCCTCTGAAGCACCTCAAATGGCTCTATGAACCGGGGACCTAAAGGCAACTGCCTAGGCAAGCTCCCCCATGACGCAATTGCTCAAACTGCATGTGCTGCTCCTCCCTGTGAGACTGCGGAACATACTTCTCCAAGAAGATATTGGAGAACTGCTACCAGGTGAGGGGTGCTGCACTTACAGGCCTACGCCTCTCGAAAGACTCCCACCAATTAAAAGCATCCCTAGAAAACTGAAAAGTAGCAAACGATACCCCACTGGTCTCCAGTATCCCTGCAGTACGAAGCATCCTCTGACACTTGTCCAGAAAAACCTGGGCCTCCTCGCCCTCAGCACCACTGAATGTCAGAGGCTGAAGTCTACTAAATCTCTCCAGCCTACGCTGCTCATCATCTGGCATAGCTGGAATCACGAAGTCCTGAACTGGAGCAACCGGCTAGGCTGGAACTACCCCCGATGTCTGAAGGCCCTGAGTAACCTACCCAGGTTTACGGGCAGCTGGCAGCAGTAGAAAATACAGCAATTGCCTAGGCAAGGCTAGTACATATTTTCAGGATCTGAGCCAAGGTCTCCTGAAAACCCGAAATAACAAAGGGCACTGCCGGTGCCTAAGCTTGTCCCGCTGGAATATCTGCGGCAGGAAACTGATCCTGAATGGTAGGGGGACCCTCTAGTGCTGCCCCGGCTGCTGCACGGGATGGTCCCCTACCTCTACCACGGTCTCGACCGCAGCCTCGACCTCTCGCTGGTCTAGCTGGTGTCTGGTAACCCTGATCGATAGAGCGTGTCCTCACCATCTATGAGAGAATGAAACAACAGAAGTTTAGATTTCCAGAATCAACAAAATGGCACGGAAGAATTCAAGAAAATGAGATTTATCCTAAGGGTTCTGTAGACTCTCGAAGATAAGTACAGACGTCTCTGTGCCGATCTACAAAACTCTACTAAACCTGCTCATGACCGTTGAGTCCTATGTAACCTAGGCTCTGATACCAACTTGTCACAACCCCAAATCCTAAGTCGGCCGTGATGGCGCCTATCCTGGAACTAGGCTAGCCGACAATCACATACTAGCATAATATTTTCATAATTTCCTAAATTGTTCCGATATTTCACAAAAATCTTCCACTTAAGAAGTTTAAAGCAACAAAATGAATAAAACAGTTTATACACTGCCCTAAAACCTGGAGTCAACCATCATGAGCATCTACGAGTACTACAAAATAACCCTACTGTCATAATACATCAAGTCTCGGAACGAGGAACTAAATACAAAACAAGAAATGAGAAAAGAGATGTTGTGGACGCTAAACAGCTACCACGAAGTCCCAAATCCGGCTCCGCAAGAGGGAAGAAAACTAGCGCTCGGTACCAGCACCTGTATCTGCACACAGGGGTGGAGGGAGTAATATGAGTACGCCAACTCAGTAGTAATGAAAATAAATCAAGTCTAAGTAGTAAGAAACACATAGGATCAATCATCAATTAACAATAAGCACAGTCTTTCTTTCTAATAGTGTATACATTAAATCAACCCGCTTCAAAAAGTCAACTTCAGTAAAATCCTTTGAATAATGTGATTTCCAACAATTTCAAAAAAAGATGCCCAAGGAGTTTAGTGTAAAATGAAATAAATCATAATAGCCACTCGGGCCAAAAACATGTATCATAAACTGCCCCTCGGGCAAATCATCACTCAGAATCAGTCACTCAACATGCCTCACAATAACTCAGTATCAGCCCCTCGGGCAACCTCACTGTCAATCATGCCTCCCAATCACTCGGCGCTTGCACTTAGTAGGTAAATTCGCTCATTGGGGGTGTACAGACTCCGAAGGGCTTCTAAATCCCAAGCTCTAATATCAAGCCATCTTGTGGCATATCATATCCTCACAATCAGGCCCTCGGCCTCACTCAGTCAAAAACTCTCAAAAATCCACTCGGGCTATCAGTAAAACGGGGTACTCAACCCAAAAACATCATTTGATATCTCAAAGTAGTGCAAATAAGGCTGAGTTTCGAAATCAGTTAAACATAATATGACTGAATGTAAATCATAAGTCAACATAGTGAGGAATAGCAATAAAATCCCCCAAGGGGTCTAAACAAGTCGGCACAAGGCCCCAAACATGGCTTATAGCCCAAATATAACAATAGTCTGAAAACACGATTTAACATATGATTTAAAAGTAAATACGCAACTCAATAGTTTCCACGGGAAGGACCAAGTCCAAATCCCCAATCAGTGCATGCCACACACTCGTCATCCAGCATGTGCACCACTCCAAAAATAGTGAGAAAATACGAAGTCCGGGGTTTCATACCCTCAGGACAAGATTTACAGTCATTGCTTACCCCAAACCAGCCCGAAAACTACTCTGCGATACTCTTGCCCCTTGAATCGGCCCCCAAAAGCTCCGAATCTATTCAAAACCAGATTAATAACATCAAAATAGGTTAGGGAGACGAAACCCATTACAAAATTATCACAATTGGGCACAATTCCCGAAATTGGCCAAACCCGACCCCCTGGCCCACATCTTGGACCACAATAGCCCCTTCAATTACTCAATTAAAGTCCCAATTTCTCATGCCCTAACTTCCCCAATTTTGGGTTTAAATCCAACTAATTTCAGATTTAATTACATAGAAAACAACATAGAATCGAGTTATGACATCAAAAATCTTACCTCCAAGTGTTTCCCTTTGATTCCCTCTTTAATCTCTCTCAAAAGCTTCAATTTCGTCCAAAAATTGTGAAAAGTGGGCTAAAAATTGCGGATATGGCTTTTTAAAGTATACTGCCCAGGCCCGTATTATTTCCTCAGTGCGTTCGCATTCCAGAACCCGCGTTCGTAAAGCACAGGCCAAAACCGTCTCTATGCGATCGCACCTTACCTCCACACATTCGCACAGAACCAACACACAGCCCCCGTGCGCGCCTCACTCCTTATGCGATCGCATAATCCTCACACGTGATCGCATAGCACACGCTCCCATAGCCGACCCGATCGCAGCCTCCCCAAACAAGGTCGCATAGAACAAATAACATGCTGCCTCAGACAAGCCTATGTGATCGCATCCTTAACCTTGCGATCGCATAGAAGAAAACCAGAACTGAACACCAGCAAAATCTGCAATTTCCAACATCAAAACTTGATCCGTTAACCTCCCAAAACACACCCGAGGCCCTCGGGACCTCAACCAAACATACCTACACGCCCTATAACCTTATTCAAACTTAGTCGAGCCTTCGAAACACCCTAAACAAAGCCAAAACACCAAAATCACATCGGATTCAAGCCTATGAACTTTGAGATTTCTAAATTTTGCCAAAGATGCCGAAACCATGCAAAACATGTCCGATTGACCTGAAATTTTGCACACACATCCAAAATGACACTACGAACCTGTTCCAACTTCCAAAATTCCATTCAGACCGCGATAGATAATTTTTCACTGGCGACTAGAAACTGTCAAAAACTCAACTTCGCTAATTCAAGCCTAATTCTACACTGGACATCCATACCACATTCCGAACACATTCCTAAAGCCCAAATCACCTAAGGAAGCTATCGAGCCATAAAATTTACATTCCGAGGTCGTTTACCAATAAGTCAACTCTCAATTGACTTATTCAACTATTAAGCCAATTTAAGAGACTAAGTGTCTCATCTCTTACCACAACCACTCCGAACCCGACCAACCGACTCAACATGACAAAATTAGGCTAAAAACACACAATAAAGTAGAAACAGGGGGAACAGGGATAAATCCTACGGAACGACCGGCCGGGTCGCTACATCTTCCCCCTCTTAAACAAACGTTCGTCCTCGAACGAGTCTAAAAACACACCTGGAGTCTCAAATAAGTGAGGGTATCTGCTCCGTATCTCCCGCTCGGTCTCCTAGGTGGCATCCTCCACCGGCTGCCCCCTCCACTGAACCTTCACTGAAGCTATATCTTTAGATCTCAACCTCTTGACCTAACGACCCAAAATAGCCACTAGCTCTACCTCATATGACATATCACCCTCGAGCTGAACCGTGCTGAAGTCCAAAACATGAGACGGATCACCAACATACATCCGTAGAATCGAAACATGAAACACCGGATGAATTCCCGATAAGCTGGGTGGAAGGTAAGTCTATAAGCCACCTCTCCAATCCTCTGAAGCACCTCAAATGGCCCTATGAACCAGGGACTCAACTTGCCCCTTTTCCCAAATCTCATAACACCCTTAATGGGTGACACCTTCAGCAACACCTTCTCCCTAACCATAAAAGACACATCTCGGACCTTCCGGTCCGCATAACTCTTCTGCTAGACTGCGATGTGCGAAGCCGCTCCTAAATCAACTTCACCTTATCCAACGCATCTTGTACCAAATTTGTGCCCAATAGCCTAGCCTCGCCTGGCTCAAACCAACCAACCGGAGATCTACACATCCTACCAAATAAAGCCTTATACGGAGCCATCTGGATACTCAACTGATAACTATTATTATATGCAAACTCCACGAGCGGCAGAAACTGGTCCCATGAACCCCCGAAGTCAATGACACACGCACGCAACATGTCTCCCGGAATCTGAATAGTACGCTCCGACTGCCTGTCGGTCTGAGGATGAAACGATGAGCTCAGCTCAACCTAACTACCTAACTCCCTCTGCACGGCCCTCCAAAAGTGAGATGTGAACTGGGTACCTCTATCGGAATTGATAGAAATTGGAACCCCATGCAATTGAACAATCTCCCTGATATAAATATCAGCTAACCGCTCTGAAGAATAAGTAGTACTACCATAAATGAAGTGCACGGACTTGGTCAGCCGATCTACAATAACCCATATAGCATCAAACCTCCTCGAAGTCCGTGGAAGCCCAACTACAAAGTACATGGTGATCCTCTCCCACTTTCACTCCGGAATATCTAACCTCTGATGCAATCCACTCGGTCTCAGGTGCTCATACTTGACCTCCTGACAGTTGAGACACTGAGCCACAAACTCAATAATATCCCTATTCATCCGTCTCCACCAATAATGATGTCTCAGATCCTGATACATCTTCGCAGCACCTGGATGGATGGAAGAAAAACTTGTGGATTACTACTTAGTAAAGCAAACATTGATTTTTATAGCTTTTATTTATTATTTTGTAGTTCAATTACGCAAGTTATTTTAGAATTGATTCTTATGAATATGAGTAGCTAATTTTCTTAATCTAGGGTTTTGGTGGAACCCGTTGGGGGATGAACGTATTGTGTTATTAATATAGTTTTGATTGGTTGATTAATCTCTATTTGTTCAACTACGTTCTTGTAGTAGTTGATTGAAAGGGACCTCAATTAGCTGTTCCTATTTATTATGTATCTACTTGAGAGAGAGTGCATATTTAGGTAGTTGTTTGAACAACATCACTCCCGGAGTATAGACGAAAGTCATAACCGAGGGTTTAGAGGTTGGATTAGAGATAACGATACCTCGGGTGCAATCTAAAGTGAACTGTAATGCAATCTAGCTAGCGTAACTTGAGAGAGTGCGTCTAGTAAATTATCATAATTACTTGAGAGAGATTTATGGTAGATAGAGTGTTCATGATTGATAGAGACAACTAATCAAACTATAAGAAGTATCCGAGAAGGAAGTTCACCAACGGGGGAAACCATAGCCTTAGACCTTTATCATAATTGTTTACAACACATTGTTAGTAATTGTTAATTATTATTATTGCTAGTAGAATTAGTAAAACATCACCAATTTATATTAAAAAGTATTGAGAGAATTGATTGAGTAAAAGTTGCGTATTCTAAATACTTGACTGATACATAAATTCCCTGTGGGATCGACTCTGGGCATAATACCCCGGATTATATTTGCAACGCCCGTTTACTCTTCTATTAGACATAGTTGAGCGTGATCAAATTTTGGCGCCGTTGCCGGGGAATTAACGGTATTATCAATTAAATTGGAAGAAATACAAAATTCTGAAATATAGTCAATTTTCTTTAAATTTTTGTTTTTACATTGAAAGTTTAACGTTTACTAACGTGTTGCAGGTGCATGCCTAGAAACTCATCGAGGACTGGTGAAGTAGTTGAAGCCTTATCAGACCCCAAGAAAGTTTTCAAGGCCCTAAATCGGACCAACCGAAAAAGCAAACATCAACCAAAAATTGAACAAATTGAAACCGGCATGGAAGATCCACACAACCGGAACAATAATGGGGATGATGTAGTAGACCCAGTCGCTCAAATAGGGCAGAGGCTCCCTTATATGACTGGGCACAACCCACAGCTGAGAATTTGGCCACTGCGATACTGGTCCCTCAGATACAGTCTGAGTCCTTCCAGATAACAAACAATATGCTGCACTTATTATAGAACAAAGGACTATTCTCAGGGTCATACATCGAAGACCCCCAGCAGCATTTGAAAAAATTCCTGTCAATTTGCAAAACACAGAGGCAGCCAAACGTCACTCAGGAGGAAAACTCAATGACTGGCGCTGCCTAGACTTGGCTAAACTCAGTCCTCATAAATTCCATTACCACGTGGGAGGAGTTAGTTAAGCAATTCGTGAACAAGTTTCACCCAGATAACAAGACTGCCCAACAAATCGATGAAATCTTAAGCTTCAGACAGAAACCAACTGAAACCTTACAAGAGACATGGGAGCGATTTAAGGGTATGTTGGTTATCTCTCCACATCATGCCATCCCAGAGCAAATGTTGGGGCAGCGTTTCTATATGGGTTTGGCTGATACTGTTAAAGCAAATGTAGATGCTTCGGCTGGTAGAGCATTTCTGAGCAAAACATGGAGAGAGAGTCAAATCTTACTTGATAAAATAGCACAGAATTCAGGATGGACAACAAGGAATGCACCTATTACTCCTGTAGTTCATTCAGTGCCATTTGATCCATCTAATACTATTGCAGAGAACGTGGCCACCTTGATAACACAAATGAGTATACTTACTAAGAAGGTGGAGGAATCAGGACAAAAACAGCAAGTACACATC
>ML420552.1:425-15834 GCA_005239525.1 Nicotiana knightiana | reverse complement strand
TTCGAAATTTTGATAAGAAATCAAATATTATACCAAAGCTACCCTAACCAACACTCGGGAGCGACAACTCATGTCCCCGTCTTCAACTTCAAATTATAATAAAAATCAATTACGGGTGCATTTCATGTGGTGTAATTATAATGTGTCTAAAAATGACAAGTGCACACCATCGTGACTTATTTTCAAGATAAGTCCATAAATATTAAAAGCGGCTAAAAAGTGAAAAAGGTTAAAAGCACAATAGGCAAAAAATATGTAAATAATCAGACAATTTAGGCCAAATAATAATAGTTAAGCGACTGTGCTAGAACCACAGAATTCGGGAGTTCCTAACACCTTCTCCCGGGTTAACAGAATTCCTTACTCGGATTTCTAGTCGCAGACATTTTAAACAGAGTCAAAATTTCCTCGGTTTGGGATTTCAATAAATAAATGGTGTCCCGGAACACTGTAAAAAAAATCCGGGTGGCGACTCTGAAACTAATAAATAAATCCCAAATCCGAATAATATCACTTAAATTGGAAAAAAACTCCCATATCCACCCTCTCTAACCTTCATTAATCCGAGGGTAGTGGAAAAAGGAGGCGTGACAATAACTACGGGTACGGTTCCGTGACGTGGTTTTGACGCTTAACTACTAAAATTCGGGGTACATTTATGTGACCCGACCCCAAATCTAAGTTTTCATAAAAATAAGCATGTTGTAAATCGCGGGTACGGCTCCCGTGACGTGATTTGCGATGTGCACAAAAACAAACGAGTGCGCGACATCGCGTTTTTGTTTAAACAACTTCCATAAACCCCATATCCTTTACAATTAATCCCAAATGTAGGAAATTAACTTATGAGCTTTGTAGTTTGCTTTAGGAGCAATTAATAAATAATAAATTATCGTGACTATGGGTACGGTTCCCGTGGCATTGTCATGGATACAATGTTCCGAGATTCGAGTGCACGTTGGCGTGACTTGACTCCCCAAATTCCAATTAATAAAATAAACACGTTGTGGATCGCGGGTACGGTTCCCGTGACATGATTTCCAATGTGCAACCGAATAATTAGTTGTATAACAATTGGATTATTAAAAGCGGTTTAAAAGGAATAAATGCACGTAGGTCTCAAACAATATTTTAAAATCAGATAAATAGGCCAATAATAATAGTTGAGCGACCGTACTAAAACCACAGAACCCGGGAATGCCTAACACCTTCTCTCGGGTTAACAGAATTCCTTACCCAAATTTCTATGTTCGCGAACTATAAAATAGAGTCAATTTTTCCTCGATTCGGGATTTAAACCGGTGACTTGGGACACCATAAACTATCTCGAGTGGCAACTCTTAATTTTAAATAAAATAATCCCATTTCGATTGTCACTTAAATTGGAAAAAACTCCCTTATACCTTTCCCGGGGTAGGAAAAAGGAGGTGTGACAATGTTCAAGTCATAAACACTTATTCAAGTGAATGAAGTGGGACTGAATGGAGTGAAATGGATCCGAAGGATTCATATAACTACCATAACTAGCTTGGAACTACGGAGAGGTAGACATTGAAGAGCCTACAGAGAGGTAGAGGCAGGCCAAAGAAGCGGTGAGTAGAGGTGATTAGGCAAGACATGGCGCAATTTCAGCTGACCGGGGACATAAACCTTGATAAGAAGGTATGGAGGTCGAGGATTAGGGTAGTAGAATAGGTAGTCTAGAGTGTTGATAACAGTAGTATTGGCACGCAGTCTCGCTCTCTATTGTTAGTAGGTTTTTATGACTAACTGTTGTTTTCTTTCATTGTTGATCACCTTGCTATCTTGTGTTTTTATTCTGCTTTTATATGGCTTTTTGGTGATGTCCTATCTTGTTTATATTTTATTAATGTGGTGTTTATGTTTTCCTCAGCCGAGGGTCTATTGGAAACACCCTCTCTATGCTCACAAGGTATGGGTAAGGTCTGCGTACACACTACCCTTCCCAGACCCCACGGTGTGAGATAATACTGAGTATATTGTTGTTGTTGTTGTTCTAATTAATCAAGCATGTGTTATGCCTCAATTTCTATTCCACCAACTTAATGTCTTCCAACACTTAGAGGTTTTTACCCCAAGTTACTCTCCCAAGTCAACTAAGGCTCAATGATGAACAATTGATTAGCCCAAGTAAATTCACATTGTTCCTAGTTAGATTTTATTAATCAAGTTATTAACCCACTTAATTCCTTGCTAATTACCTTGTACGTAAGCTAAGTTCCACTTTTCCAACTTAGAACAAGAAAAATAGGCATGGATTTAGTGTTTGCAACCACATAATCAATCAATAAAGAACGGAGTAATTAGATAACACAAAGCTTAATCAAATATAGAACTAATATTAATAACACAAAAATAAAACCACACTTAGGGTTCACAAATAAACTTAGTTAGATATATTAAGGAAGAAAAATACAAAAAGAGATGAAAATCTAAACATAATAGCTAAAGAGGAAAGAAAGATTGCGTAGAACAATGGTGAAGTCACCCATATTCCTCAAGAAGAAATCCTCACCAACTGCTACACATGTATTCTTGCCAAAAAGATGCCCTAGAATGACTTAAAATAGCTAGAAGTCCAACGATCTGCCTCAAAGTCTTTTTGCTTCAACTTTTCTCCAATTTTAACTTTAAAGTGATGACTTCTTTCCCATTTTTTATATTCTCCAATTCCAAAGTTCTCACACAACTTCAAAACTTGAAAATACACCATTCGAAACACAATTATCCAATTTATACCAACAAATGGTTCATTAAACTCTATCGAAACATAAGAACAATTAGCTAAAAAGCTAACGAATCAACTTACCCTACGCTTTTGCTTCTCCTCAAGAAAATCAAGATCAGACTTAGGCATCATTTCATTGAAGCTACTAAATATTTAAGCTCACAAGCTAAAGCTGGCATCACAACCAAGCGAAGAAGCATTCAAGCACAAAAACTCATGACTTCGGTTGGTACCACAACCATACTCAAATGCATGAGCCTCAACAACTTTCATAGGATTCAATTTCAAAATCACACGAGTACCAAGCAAGTTAAGAATATTTTCAAACTATAATCCCAAAGTTTCTAAAGTTATCTTTAAGTCACAAGGCCACTTTCTTTTGTTCTTGTGTCTCAATTGAGAAAAGAAACAAACATTAATCACACTCGAGTTTCCATGTGTCCTCACAAATTTAGAGAGATTCTCACACACTTTACTATATTTTCAAAGCAAGAGTGGGATATGAACAAACGAAATAAGCAATCTCTCTCACAAAAGAAGTTTAAATGTACAAAAGCAGAACCATAGACTTGCCCCTCGCGTAAATCTCCACTAATGTAGGTGTGCCTAGTTTAAAATCATTTATGACTTCTTGAAAATAGTGTATGATTACAAATGAACAACAAAATAACAAAGACTCAACAAACTCAAGGACATAAGATATCTTCAATCTATGGATCTGGTCCTTGCGGTTGCAGCAGCTTTGTTCTTGAAAGAGATGGTGGCTAGAACTTGAGAGAATATGATTTTTGGATTTGTGAGTGTTAGAAAAATGAAAGCCCTTGCCTCGTGTTGATAATATGTGTGTGTGATGTCATCAAGGATGATGCAATATAGTGTCCTTTAGTTTGGCCTTAGCAAGCTACAACTATGCTATTGTATTGCTGTCAGACAGTACAGTGCAACAACTTTTACAATTGTAGAGTTGACTGCACGACGACCAGAGAAACTGATCCCTATCTATTCCGTCTTTTTTTTCCTTATCTGATTTGATTGAGAGTTGAACCAGACATCTAACTAGTTACTCTAAACGCAAGGGAAATTAATTGTATCACGTTCCTTATCTTGTTCTCTCATGGAATTTGTCAAATCATCAAACAAAGACGCATAACTTATCACACCTCTTTTCCCCTCTTAGAATTTTCTCTAATTGTTTTAAATCAATTACGTCGTATGGTGGCATGGCCCTGTCGTTCAGCCAACAAAGAGAACAAGAATATGCAGGGACCTATGTTGTTACCTCGCACAACATGAGGCAATAGCTACCCCTATTTACTAACTATTTACTGTCCTCATGCATTACTTACAAAAATAAAAGTGCCTTGTGCAGATTAGCATATACACCATTGCTGAATTTTCTCTAGTAGTTTGGTAATTATTTTCTAAAACTGAGTGCCTGGAGCCAACTTACTTCCCCTTAATAATTTGAAAATCTGACTAACAGTTTTTCGTAGAGTTCCAATTTCCAAATATAGCTTTTTGTTTAAGAATATTATTATCCAATCTAAACTAAATTATATGAGATTTTTGTTGGAAAATGGCAATCCAAATACAAACTATTTTCAGAAAACTTAGTCATTTCTTTATCAATAAATCAAGTTTGCTAATTACCAATAATTGGTTACAACTAAGATTTTATGAAAAGAAATAAGTAGTATCTGATTTATATCACTTTATTGCTCTTGCTTTTCAGGTTGAATGCCTTAGTTTGATTTTAGGAGTCGTTTATTTGGGATTTTAAGAGATAGTCTTCACATAAAAATTAGCATTAGTTTATACCATCGGCCACATTAGAGGATTTTTCTTTCTTCTTTCTCTTCATGTTGTGGGATGAGATAACAGATTCAAATTGTGAAACTAATGTTGGATATTCAACATCTTTTAAGGCTTCATGCTAAATCACACTAAAGTAATTAATTTTTTTTGTTTTTTTTACTGTTTTGAAGAATCATACCAAAACTACAATTAAAAGATTAAAAGAAATTACAAAGGCATTAAGAAATTTCCATAAACCTTTCTCACGATCTTTATTATGCTTTTCAAGATAAAGTTGGATAGATGTTTCCTTCTGGTGTTCCTCTGTTCCTCCCATGGTGAAGATCCCTTTTTTTTTTACCCCAAGCATTGATACAAAGATGGAGTTTCTTGCTAGCTACGAGAAATTCAAGAGCTTGAAATGGACTCAATATGTGTGAAAATTGTAAAAAGCTTCTAGATATTTTGGAGAAAATATTTCAAGTTGTATTATTTCCTTGCTTCCAATTTGTACAGGTATATGTATTTATACATTTTGTTATCTAACTACCCTAACTAACTTAGAGTATATACAAGTTTATATTAATGGATTACAGCTGGCTTGGACGGTTGGGATTAAACATCCCCAACGTCTCAGATGTGGCCACGTGACAAGCACATTCGACCGGCTCTTATTGAGTAGTCGAGAGACCCAGTAGCCTCAACCCTAATATGCCTTGCTTGTATCGCCAACACCCCCCCCCCCAATCAAGGTGGAGGGTGAAGAATGAACCCCCAGCTTGCCTAAGAGAGAACGATGAAGCGGCCCAGCAAGAGATTTGGTGAAGACATCGGCGAGCTGTGAGTGCGACGGAACAAAGGTTAATGAAATCAGACCAGCCTAAAACTATTGACGCACGGAGTGGCAATCAAGCTCCACATGCTTCGTGCGCTCATGGAAAATCGAATTTTTGACGATATGAATCGCCGCCTGACTATCAGAGTGAAGAGGAACCGGCAGAGAAGGCAGAATAGAGAGTTCATCGAGAAGGTGAAGAAGCCAAGTGAGCTCGGCGACAACCCGATGTATAGATTTGTACTCAGCTTCAGCGGAGGAGAGGGAAACGGACAGTTGCTTCTTGGGCTTCCAAGAAATAGGGCAACCACCAAGGCTGATAAAGAACCCATTAATAGAACGACGAGAATCCGGGAAAGAACCCCAATCAGAGTCACAAAAGGCAAGCAAATCGAGAGAGGGAGAAACATTCATGAACAAACCCATGCCAGGGTCTCGTAACAAATGACAAAGGCAGTGGATAGCAGCGGAGAAGTGAGAGTCACGCGGGGCTTGCATGAATTGACTCAAATGCTGAACAACAAAACTCCAATCTGGGCGTGTGTGGGTTAAGAAGTTCAATTTCCCCGAAAGACGACGATACACAGTGGGGTCAGAGAGAAGAACACCATCATCAGACTGGAGCTTGACATAAGGATCCAGAGGAGAAGAAGCAGGGGCCATGGCAAGACAATCAAACTCAGACAAGAGTTCAAGAGCAAACTTGCGCTGAGTTACAAGGATCCCAGAAGATTCTTGAAGGACCTCCATCCCCAGAAAATAAGATAAGTGCCCTAAATCCTTTATTTTGAATTCAGCATCGAGAAAGGCTTTTAAATCTTCCAAATCTGCCACATTATTGCTCGTAAGAAGAATATCATCAACGTAGACGTCCACCAAGGAAATAGAGTCCCTAGACCTCTTATAGAATAAGGAATAATAGTTCAAAGAGTGAGTAAAACCCTTAAATTGGAGGGCATCAGTGAGACGAGCATACCATTGTCGTGAGGCTTGACAAAGCCCATAAAGAGATTTCTTCAAACGACAAACCATACTTGGAGCAGGAGGAGAAATCCCAGCTGGGAATTTCATATAGAACTCCTCATGTAAATCCCCGTGTAAGAACGCATTATTAACATCTAATTGAAATAAGCCCCATCCTTTCTTAACAGCCAAAGCCAGAATGCACCTAATGGTGGTCATTTTGACCACAGGGGAAAAGGTCTTCGTAAAATCAATACCTTCACGTTGTGTATCACCTCTAATAACAAGTCGAGCCTTCAATCTCTCAACACTCCCATCAGACTTCAATTTGACCTTATAGACCCATTTACAAGGGATGACCTTCCTGCCAACAGGAAAAGGGACAACTTCCCAAGTCTCATTGGCTAAAAGGGCATCAATTTCTTTACCCATGGCTTCCTGCCAACCTGGGTGAGAAGCAGCCTCATAATAGGTAGTAGGCTCATGGACGTGAGGTAAAATGCACATAAGATGCTGGTTGGTAGAGGATAAGGTAGCAAAGGAAAACTGTTGTGGAAAAACAGGGGATAGGAAACAAAAGGTAGACACATCAGCTAGACGAACAGCACCACACACATAATCAACAAGGTAGGCAGGGGTTTTGTGTTCCCTGAAAGACCTGCGTAGGTTAGTGTGAAGATTAGAAGGAGGGGAGAAAATAGGAGAGACTGAGGTAGTAGAAGGAGTATGATGACTAGTAGGAGTAGAAGAAGGAGGATAACTGGGAGATAATGTAGGAGATAGAGGAGATTGAGGAGGGGAAGAAGAAGGAATTATGGGGTCACATGAATAGGGAGAAGTAGGATATATAGGTTGAGAAGGGGTATGTAGAAAGAAAATGGAAAAATAGATTCATGAAATACAACATTTCTGGAAACAAATAGTTTACTAGTTTGAATATTAAGAAGTTTGTAACCCTTTTTGCCATAGGGATAGCCTAGAAAAATACAAGCATCAGCTCTAGGATCAAGTTTGCCTCTATGGTGGGATAAAGTAGAGGCAAAACACAGGCAGCCAAAACTGCGTAAAAAGGAATAGTCAGGAGCTTTATTAAAAAGAACTTCATAGGGAGATTTGTAAGCAAGAAGTTTGGTAGGAAATCTATTAATCAAAAAAGTGGCAGTCAAAAGACACTCACCCCAGTAACAGATAGGGACTTGAGACTGATATAGTAAAGCTCGACAGGTTTCCAAAAGATGTTTGTGGTTCCTCTCAACAACCCCATTCTGTTGAGGGGTGGCAACACAGGAAGTCTGATGAATGATACCTTTAGAGAGAAGATAGGTAGTGGCAACAGTGCTACTGCCTATTTCAAAAGCATTGTCAGACCTAATCTTTTTGACTTTGGTATTGAATTGGGTTTCAACCATAGAAATGAAAGATTGTAGAATAGTGAAAGCATTGCTTTTAGTACTCAACAAATAAGTCCAAGTACCCCTACTAAAGTCATCTACTATAGTAAGGAAATACTTGAAACCATCATGAGTGGAGGACTTGTAAGGACCCAGGTATCAATGTGAATTAATTCAAAAATGTGTGAAGAAGAACTTGTGCTTGTAGGAAAAGGCAGTTTATGTTGTCTGGCCATGGGACAAACAGTGCAAGGAAAATCATCATTACTAGAAATGTATTGCATACAAGTAGGAATATGTTTCATACTGGATGGTGGCAGATGCCCCAACCTAATATGCCACAAGTTTGTACAAGAAACTGCAGAATTAGACATAGAAACAATAGAACTAGATACTAGGGGTAAAACATCAAGTTTATTAATAGGGGTAACAAGAGCAGTATGTTGTTGGGAGTTAGAAGACTATGTAAGTTGATGAGTGGAGTGAAGAAGGTACAAGCTAGCTTGAATTTCACCAAGAACCAGTGGCCTCCTCAAGGAAAGGCCCTGTAAAAAACAGGAAGAATCACTGAAGGTGAGAATAGAGTGATATTGTTTGCAGAGTTTATGAACAGAAATTAAGTTGAATTTAAAAGCTGGTACAAAAAGGACGGTGTGTAGTGTCAATTGGGGGTGAACAGTTACTTGACCAACATGAATAACTTTAACTCTTTGAGAATTAGGTAATGTTACATTGATAGGTTTAGCAAGGAGTGTGACATTAGTCATAATGGTAATATCAAAACTCATATGTTCTGAAGCACCAGAGTCGATGATCGAAAAATGAGTCTTGGTAGGTTTAGGAAAAGAAGCAGAGTGGGGTAGAATAATACCAGCACAATTGCCAGTTGCCTGAGTATCAGAAGATGATGCTCCATTTTGACCAATTTTAACTTGCTGAAGCATGTCCATTAATTGAGCAAGTTGATTCTGTGTTATTCCAATTGTAACTTCCTTTTCATTGATGTTCAGATGTCCTGTAGTTTCTTCAGAAAAAACTGCATTTCCTTGAGTTAAAGAGTGATACTTTGGTTGTTTGTTGGTTGCAGGTTTGGAATGTTGTGGATAACCATAAAGCTTGAAACATCTCTCAATGGTATGCCCTGATTTCTTGCAATAGTTGTCGAAAAGTGTTTTCCTGTTATCTTGATTGTTCCTTTGAGAATTAAATCCATTTCCTGTATTCATGTTAGGCTTCTGTCTATTTTGAGCAAAATATTGTCTAGGCACAGCAAAAGAACTAGACTCAGTAGGATATTGTGCAATATTTTGTATGCTCCTTTGTCTCTCCTCTTGTAAAAGAAAGAAATAGGCTCTATCAATGGTAGGGGAAGGGTACATCATCATTATACTTCCCCTAATACCAGTATAGGTCTCATTTAGTCCCATTAAAAAATGAACTAATTTTTGTCTTTCTTCAATAGCATGATTTGTTTCAATTGATCCACATTTACAGTTTACACAAACACAGACAACCTTAGATCAATCAACTCTATTTCATCCCATATAGCTTTCATCTTGTTGAAATATGTAGCTATGTTACTGGATCCTTGTACAGTCTCTAATAATTGCTTTTGTAATTCAAAAGACCGCGCGAGATTGGACTGACCATACTTGTCCTCCAACTGTTTCCACAAAATCCTCACTGATTTGGAATGAATGACACTTCACCTAATTTCAATTGTCATAGAATTAAGCAGCCATGCAAATACCATATCATTGCATCTAATCCAGTATTTAAGTTCTGGTGCTCTATCCTTAGGTCTAGGTAGAGTTTCATCAATGAAACCTAACTTATTTTTCGCTGATAGTGCAATTAAGATTGATTTTCTCCATCTTCCATATCCAGATCCATCAAAAGGAGGAGAAACAAGTGTCATACCAGGAGAATCAGAAGCATACATACCAAGAGAATCAAAAGCATACAAGTAGTATGGATGATCGCAATCAAGCTTCTCAATTGGAGTCACGATTGTAGATGAAGAATAAGAAATTATACCTGAAGATGCAGAAATTGTTGTAGAATCCAGCTGAACAGGATTCGAAACAGAAATTGGAGTAGAATCCAGCGAATTTAAACGAAAAACTGGATAAGAATCCAGAAATGTAGATCGAAAGTCTAAATCGAAATCAAAAATCTAGATCGAAAGATCTAGCTCTGATACCATGTGAAAATTGTAAGAAGCTTCTAGATATTTTGGAGAAAATATTTCAGTTGTATTATTTCCTTGCTTCCAATCTATATAGGTACATGTATTTATACATTTTGTTATATAACTACCCTAACTAACTTAGAGTATATACAAGTTTATATTAATGGATTACAATTTACAGCTGGCTTGGACGGTTGGGATTAAACATCCCCAACGTTTCAGATGTGGCCACGTGGCAAGCACTATTCGACCGAATCTTATTGAGTAGTCGAGAGACCCAGTAGCCTCAACCCTAATATGCCTTGCTTGTATCGCCAACAATATGTTCATCACCAGCTCCTTGAAATACTCCATCCTTACCATATCAGCTTCTTCTACAACGTGCATTAAACAGTTAGCATGTTTATCTAGGGCCTCAGGCCTCCTCTGCTTCACCACATGTTTCAGCAAAATTTCCCACTTCATTGGTGATAATGGCAATTGGTGTTGGACTTTAAGCATTGGACTTAAAGACTTTAAGCATTGGGCTTAAAAGTCTAAGAGTGTGAATTGGGAAATGGTGGGAAATAAGATGGAGGGAAATGAAAATTTGAATCAAGTAAGCTTTTGTCATGAACTTTGTACCACATTGGTGAAAGATAACTACACTTGTGTGTATAAATATAGGATCACTTCTTAGAGCTCTTAAAAGGAGTTGAAGAGGATGTATCCTCGCGCCGTCGTCGTCGCTCGCTCGGCTCGGCTTCGGCTTTGGCTTTGGCTTTGGATTTGGATTTGGATTTGGATTTGGCAAACGATCGATAAGATTATTTTTGGACAAAGTTTATTTAATTAATTATTTAATAATTAAATTAAATATCAGTTAGTTCATTAACGGAATTAACTGAAATCCAAAAACGCTGCCTTTGCTTGTTTTCCTTCCTGAACAGACACTTTATTTTCCTGAACAGACATCACACCTCTTCCAATAATTGCCTATAAATTCTGAGGCATGGCTTCTTTTTCCACTAACTGAAAAAATCGAGAATTTCATTCTGAATACTGCATTCTACTTCGCAGTCTCTCTCTCTCTCAAATTCGTAAGTATGAGTTTGCTCCGTTCTTCGAGTTTGTTGGTATCATGCAGTTTGTATTGCCACTGTTGCAGGAAGGTTATTCCGTTTCATCCTGGGAGGATTTAATCCATTACCTTGGCAACTTGTGAGGGGGTTAAAATTCCTTAAGGACACACAAGGAAATTGTGGACTCGGAATATTATTTATCGTTTATATATATTTTCTGTTTCTTCTAACAGTTCTTCTGATTTTCTGAGTTTTAACACAGAAGCGATAACAAGCTTAAGGAATTTTATTATTAACGTTTCTGTGGTGAAATTTATATTGAACTGTTTTATATATATCTGGCTTGGAGACTAAAGCCTTGTGCTTTCTACTCCAACAACTATTCTGTCCGGTTTAAAGTATATCAAAACTTTACCGGACTAATAAACGTACGGGTTTGAAGTATATAAAAACTTCACCATTGTTACGTGTTGTATGTTTGGTTTGGTATTCAGTTTGAAGATATCAAAACTTCACTGATTTAACAAAGTTCTGTTTGTTTCCAACTTAACAGAAACATGACGAATGAAAACCAAACTAATGGAAGTACTGCTGGAACGGGTGCTTCATCGAGTGCTGCTGCTTCGTCAAGACCAGCACATACAATGGCACTGGCAGAAAAACCCGGGAAATTTTCCGGTACAGACTTCAAGTGTTGGCAGAGGAAGATGTTTTTCTATATAACTACGCTAAGCCTGCAAAAATACATCAAGGAGGATGTTCCAGCCATTGGAGAAGATACCCCTGAGGCTGAACGATTTGTGGTTATTGAAGCATGGAAACACTCTGATTTCTTATGCAGAAATTACATTTTAAGTTGCTTGGAGGATGGCTTGTATAATGTCTATAGTGTCATGGAAACTTCAAAAGAGTTATGGAACGCTCTTGAGAAAAAGTACAAGACCGAGGATGCTGGACTTAAGAAGTTCGTTGCTGCAAAATTTTTGGAGTTTAAAATGATTGACACCAGGTCGGTCATCACTCAAGTCCAAGAATTACAAGTCATCGTGCATGACCTCCTTGCTGAAGGTATGACCCGAGTCAATAATTTTATTAATAATATTGATAGTGTTATTAATTATAAATTTGTTGCTGAAGGTATGGTCATAAATGAGGCGTTTCAAGTTGCTGCCTTCATTGAAAAGTTACCTCCTTTATGGAAGGACTTTAAGAACTACTTGAAGCACAAGCGCAAAGAGATGGCACTTGAGGATCTAATTGTTCGTCTAAGGATAGAAGAAGACAACAAAAATGCTGAAAAGAAGTCACGTGGCTACTCGGCAATAATGGGAGCTAATATTGTTGAGGAAGCACCGGGAAATAAAAAGAAGAGAAAGCAGGCATCTGGACCAAAGAATTACCCGAACAAGAAAAAGTTCAAAGGTAGTTGTCACAACTGTGGAAAGCCCGGACATAAGGCCATAGATTGTCGCGCTCCAAAGAAAGAGTTACAAAAGAAGAAGAATCAAGCAAATGTGGTTGAAGTGGAGGACTTGTGTGCCATGTTGTCTGAATGCAACTTGGTAGGAAATCCAAGAGAGTGGTGGATTGATTCTGGTGCCACCCGCCATATTTGTGCAAACAAGGATTTATTCTCTTCTTATGCTCCTGCAGGACCCGAACAAACTCTTTTCATGGGAAATTCATCTACGGCCAAAATCGAGGGAATTGGCAAGATTGCGTTGAAGATGACATCCANCCAGAAATTCGCAAGAATTTAGTATCTACATCACTTCTTGTCAAAAATGGATTTAAGTGTGTATTTGTTTCCAATAGTGTTGTTTTGAGTAAGAATGATATGTATGTAGGCAAAGGTTACCTGAATGAGGGCCTTTTTAAGCTAAATGTAATAGCTATTCCTATCAATAAAGTTGAAACTTCTTCTTACTTAGTTGAGTCAAACACTTTATGGCATGCACGCTTAGGCCACGTCAACTTCAAAACATTACGGAAAATGATTAATTTGGAAGTATTGCCAAAATTTGATTGCATTAACTCAAAATGTCAAATCTGTGTGGAATCAAAGTATGCTAAGCATCCATATAAGTCTGTCGAAAGGAATTCAAGTCCTTTAGATTTAATTCACACAGATATTTGCGACATGAAATCAACGCCATCTCGCAATGGGAAAAAGTACTTCATCACTTTTATTGACGATAGTACGAGATATTGCTATGTTTACTTACTTAGTAGTAAAGATGAAGCAATTGATGCATTCAAGCAATACAAGAATGAAGTTGAAACACAACTTAACAAAAAGATCAAAATGATAAGAAGTGATAGGGGTGGAGAATATGAATCTCCTTTTGAACAAATATGTTTGGAAAATGGCATTATTCACCAAACAACTGCCCCTTACTCTCCTCAATCTAACAGAATTGCGGAAAGAAAGAATCGAACATTAAAAGGAGATGATGAATGCCTTGTTAATAAGTTCTGTTTACCACAGAACTTGTGGGGGGAAGCTATACTTACAGCAAATCGAATAATCAACCGTGTACCCCACAGTAAAACAAAGTCCATCCCGTACGAAAAATGGAAAGAAAGGAAACCCAGCTTGAAATACTTCAAAGTGTGGGGGTGTTTAGCTAAAGTACAAGTTCCTAAGCCTAAAAGGGTGAAGATAGGTTCAAAAACGGTTGATTGTGTATTTATTGGATATGTAACCAATAGCAAGGCATATCGGTTTCTGGTTCATAAATCAGAAAATCCTGAGATCCATGTTAATACGATAATAGAATCAGACAATGCTGAATTCTTTGAAACTATATATCCGTATAAAAAGGAAAGTGAATCGTCCTACCAAAAGTCAAAACGACCTCGGGAGGTAACAACAGATGGTATGCCTAATGAGGAAAATCCGAGAAGAAGTAAACGTCAAAGGACATCTACTTCATTCGGTCCAGATTTTCTGACTTTTCTGCTAGAAAATGAGCCTCGAACCTTCAAGGAAGCAATGTCTTCCTCAGAAGCACAATATTGGAAAGAGGCTGTCAATAGTGAAATAGAATCCATATTGAGCAACCACACTTGGGAGCTGGTTGATCTTCCTCCAGGTAACAAAACTTTGGGTTCTAAATGGATTTTCAAGAAGAAAATAAAAAACGATGGCACTATTGAAAAATACAAGGCAAGACTTGTTGTCAAAGGATTTAGACAGAGAGAAGGTCTTGACTATTTTGACACATACTCGCCGGTAACGAGAATTACATCCATTCGGATGCTAATAGCGTTAGCTGCCTTGTATAGTCTTCAAATCCATCAAATGGATGTAAAAACGGCCTTCTTAAATGGTGATTTGGAAGAAGAAATTTACATGAACCAACCTGAAGGGTTTGTGGTTCCGGGAAAAGAAAAGAAGGTGTGCCGACTTGTTAAGTCCCTTTATGGACTAAAACAAGCACCCAAGCAATGGCACGCAAAATTTGACCAAACAATGTTGTCAAATGGCTTTAAGATTAATGAATGTGATAAATGTGTTTACATTAAGAACGTTCCAAATCATATCGTCATTATTTGCTTATATGTTGATGATATGCTAATAATGAGCAAAGACATTGCCGACATTCAAGCTACTAAGCAAATGCTTGCTAGTAAGTTTGATATGAAAGACTTAGGAGTGGCCGATGTAATTCTAGGAATTAAAATCCAGAGGACTCCTCAGGGTCTGGCTTTGTCCCAATCACATTACGTGAAAATGGTACTTGAAAAATTCAAATACTTGGAATTTAGAAGTGCAAAAACTCCAATTGACTTAAACCATTATCTTGTAAAGAATAAAAGTAAAAGTACGTCTCAATTGGATTATGCTCGTGTACTGGGAAGCTTAATGTATATCATGAATTGTACACGTCCTGATATAGCTTGTGCAATAAGTAAACTTAGTCGATTCACAAATAATCCCAACAAACATCACTGGGTGGCAATGAAACGAGTTCTGGGATATTTGGAATATACCCAAGATTACGCTTTGCACTACAATAAATATCCTGCGGTTATCGAAGGATATAGTGATGCAAATTGGATAACCGGCTCAACAGAAACAAAGTCCACAAGTGGATATGTCTTTACTGTTGGCAGTGGAGCAGTATCTTGGAAGTCTTCCAAGCAGACGTGCATCGCTCGCTCTACAATGGAATCAGAGTTTATAGCTTTGGATAAGGCCGGTGAAGAAGCTGAATGGCTTCGAAACTTCTTAGAAGACATTCCATTCTGGCCAAAACCTTTGGCTCCTATATGCATACATTGCGATAGTGAGGCTGCAATAGGAAGGGCAGGGAGCGTTATGTATAACGGAAAGTCTCGTCATATACGGCGAAGACATAACACCGTTAGACAACTACTTTCTAGTGGAATTATCACTATTGATTATGTAAGATCAAAGGA
>ML420550.1:0-32393 GCA_005239525.1 Nicotiana knightiana | reverse complement strand
CACTACCTCTTCGAGGTTAGGCGGGATACTCACTGGTTACATATATATTTATGTACTCATGTTGCACTTCTGTACTTAATTGTACAGGTGTTGAGGCTGCTGTTTCTGGTTATCCGACCGGAGCTTGACATATATTCTGGACCTGACCCCACGGTGAGCTGCCTCCCTTGGCGATTCTCAGCAGTGCTATGGAGTTATCTTTTTTTTTTTATTTCTGTCTACTTCTCTCAGACAGCAGTACAATTTGTATCATCTTTTGTATATTCTACTACTTCACCTGTCGACTTGTGACACTAGTTCCTGGCACGCACATAGTAGACTATTTGTTTTGGGACTGTATATATTGGATCATGATCATTATGGTTGTATTTGCTTAAGTTGGTTAATGTTTCCGCTTTTATTTAAATGATCTAAGTTTAAAACTTGGGGATATGTTGGGTTGGTATGTTAAATAATGATAATATCACTAGTAAACAACAGTTGGCTTGCCTGACTCCGGTGTTGGGCGTCATCACGACCTGTGTTGGATTTTGGGTCGTGACACACACGTCCGTCACCTACCATGTGCGTCACCTCAATACCAATCATATAAGACGTATTGTGAGGTTTCATACCCTCAACACTAAGTTTAGAAGAGTTATATACCTCGAACAAGCCAATACCAATGCCGAGCAAGCCAAGCGATGCTCCAAAGATGCCATCACGCGTGTAAAGACCTTTGAACGGCCCCAAACTAGCCAAAATAAACTCAAATACATCAAATACATCCCAAGGAAACAATTCCAATCGATGAAGGTCGAATCTTTAATCAAAATCCCAAAATCGATCAAAAAGTCAAACCTGGGCTCGCGCCTTGGAACCAGATAAAACTCATAAAATCCGACAAATCATTCAATTACGAGTTCAACCATACTATTTTCACTCAAATCCGAATCCGAATCCATGTTCAAAACCCAAAATTCACTTTATGAAATGTTAGACAAAATCACCAAATTTCACTTGGAAATNGAGTTATCTTTTTTTTTTTATTTCTGTCTACTTCTCTCAGACAGCAGTACAATTTTTATCATCTTTTGTATATTCTACTAGTTCGCCTGTCGACTTGTGACACTAGTTCCTGGCACGCACATAGTAGACTATTTGTTTTGGGACTGTATATATTGGATCATGATCATTATGGTTGTATTTGCTTAAGTTGGTTAATGTTTCCGCTTTTATTTAAATGATCTAAGTTTAAAACTTGGGGATATGTTGGGTTGGTATGTTAAATAATGATAATATCACTAGTAAACAACAGTTGGCTTGCCTGACTCCGGTGTTGGGCGTCATCACGATCTGTGTTGGATTTTGGGTCGTGACACACACGTCCGTCACCTACCATGCGCGTCACCTCAATAACAATCATATAAGACGTATTGTGAGGTTTCATACCCTTAACACTAAGTTTAGAAGAGTTATATACCTCGAACAAGCCAATACCAATGCCAAGCAAGCCAAGCGATGCTCCAAAGATGCCATCACGCGTGTAAAGACCTTTGAACGGCCCCAAACTAGCCAAAATAAACTAAAATACATCCCAGGGAAACAATTCCAATCGATGAAGGTCGAATCTTTAATCAAAATCCCAAAATCGATCAAAAAGTCAAACCTGGGCTCGCGCCTCGGAACCAGATAAAACTCATAAAATCCGACAAATCATTCAATTACGAGTTCAACCATACTATTTTCACTCAAATCCGAATCCGAATCCATGTTCAAAACCCAAAAATTCACTTTATGAAATGTTAGACAAAATCACCAAATTTCACTTGGAAAGCATCAATCAAATACCAAAAATGAAGATTGATTCATGAAATATAACAAAAATCAGAGTATAGAACACTTACCCCAATCCACATGGTGAAAATCGCCTCCAAAAGTTTTCCAAATTTGAGCTCACCAACTCAAAATATGACCAAATGAACAAACCTTCGATATTAAGTATTTTTGCCCAACTATTCTGCCTCGTTTTGCATGCCAAATGATCCCAAAACTTGTTTTTGATGCCTCCAATGGATTTCTTGTGATATTTCAGTCAAGATAGGCTTTTGAATCACTCCATTTGACCTCATAATGAAGGAGATATGTGTGTTTCAATTTTGAAATGTGCAGATTTTTAAACACGAAGTCAGTGGTAATTTCGTAATTAATCTGAAAAATCTAGCAACCCAATTCTTAGTAAAATGGCTATAAAATCCTCATACAATGTCCAAATTCGACGATTCTTTTTGCTACAGGTCTATAATTACGATACGGATCTAATGATTCAATCAAAACAGAAATCGAATCTTATTTGTTCAATATTATATCATTTATGTTTGAAGAAACGACATCGAAACATAAGAAAAACGAGCGCAACACAACCCAAACATATCCGAAACTCATCCGAGCCCCTCGGGACCCCGTATGAACATACCAAAAAGTTCCATATCATAATACGAACTTACTCGAGTTCTCAAATCACGCATAACAACATCGAAACGATGAAACGCACCTCAAATCAAACTTAATGAACTTTCGACTTCCAAAAACTCGCGCCGACACAAATCAAATCAACTCGGAATGAACTCAAATTTTGCACACAAGTCCTAATACATTATACAGAGCTACTCATTTCCCCAAACTACTGAGTGAAGTGCAAATTCTCAAAACAACCGGTCGGATCATTACATTCTTCCCGTTTAAACATACGTTCAAAATCAAACGTGCCAAGAGTTGTTCTCAAAACCATCAAACCGCCGAATAACTTTACCATGCACATACCTAGGGGGTGATCCCACGTCACCCTATCCCATACAGGTCCGGTAACACAACATAACTGAAATTTCTCAATTCAACCTAGCCCATATGCCTTAGAATCCAATTTCCAACCCCCGAAATTTCTTATAAGATCTGAATATCGCAACCTACACACTGTATGAGTCTGAATAAGTTGTACCAAACCGCAACCATAACCCAAGCTACAATCACAAGATATACCACATAACTCAAATACCTATAGCAAAATCTCTTATCATAGTAGCTGCTCATAACAACCCAATTACGGTAATAAACCTCATACCTAACAAAACCTGATCCTAAAACCTTCGCACACTGCTAATAATGAAAGAACACGCAGAAATTCATAACCATTCATAAAAATCAACAAGTCATGGAGATCCCTCTCCTTCAACAAGAACTATAGCCAATTTATAAGCCGAGTTTCGATATTATCCTTCCAAATATACCGCAATCAAATCTGATAGCACCCATCCTAGATCCGAAGACTCCATCTTATCGAATACCTACTACTCTACTGACACGCAACACCAATAATACTCAGAGCCACAAATAGTGCAATCCATGAACCAATAAGCAACAATCCAAATGTATTCAATAACGAAAATGACTCAATCAAGAGAACCGTCCCGCAAACTCAATGGGTACCACCACAGCGAAATGCTAAGAACCTATCACACACCGTAGAACCCTCACCCGACTCTAACGCAAAGGTTCATACCTCAACATAACTCTGCTGCAATGCGTGACTCCATCCAAACACTGGTCCATATCATATACCTCGAGCCACGCTGCTCAAAATCAATAACCACGCGAAATTCGACATCAAGTGCCCAAAGTGCATTACCATAACCACGGAGAATCAAATGACATTGTGTAATACCACACCCGAAAGAACATAACCAATACTCCCTCAATCATGCAATACCCAATTACTGATCTCGCCCAATTTCCGCTATAAGACCACAATAGAACCGCACCATATGTGCCTAAAACCAACGAATCACAACTCCTCGTAGCATAGAAGAGTAACTCACAGAAAATTTCAGAACACGAATAAGTCCAACAAGAACCGAATGGCACATCCCTCAACAATAGCACTGCGGAGCCAACTAATCCGACTCGATGTAGAATACACATCCTAATTGGGTCTACCAATGGACCCCCAATCATCTTCGGGCACCCACAAATAGATATATAAATCTTCGAAAGCCCACAATGAATGAATCATAACACATACTATCATATGGCTAGCTTCAGCCATGACTTCACAGTCCACAACCATGAAACAATCCGCTCTTGAGAACTCCATTCTCCAAATTCATAGAACACACAAATCACCCTATCTGATCCCAACTCCACCGCTAGAATGCCTAACACATCTCTCATACACGATCATCCCACGAGGAATACTTCTAAAATTCTTTCGTGCCACTTAGCAAAATTTGAATATCAGCAGTCGATCAACCAGGAGAGTGCCATAGTACCGGTGAGGTATCCATACATCAAAACACATTGCCCCTTTTGAAATGTATACTCTCATCAAGACATACCAAATAGTAATATCATTTACCTAGTCATCTGAAACCGTCCATGCTGCCTACGAATTTATGTCCTTCCCTTCCAAACTGACCCGTGACCTTGCACTTGCAAATCTCAATCCAACACAACGCACCGCATCTACCATGCCATCTTGTGAAGAGTACAAGATTCTCATAATCAACTATCAGTCACAAGCAGAATACACATCCGATCAGTCATAAACCTTACATTTGATCCTATCCCAGAGAGAATCCCAATACACACATTCTTCACGCCGGTAGGAAATATACTCCTCGAACCGTGGTAGAAACCATTGAAAACTCTTCGAAGCCCATCTCACATCACCAAGCTATCAAAATCGAATCTCTCTAACTCCACCCAGCCATGCAGGCCGCCATAACCCAAGAGCAATGCCACGAAACACCTGTAGAGACTAGCCACGTCATAAGTACCCAAAGAACCGATCATACCCATTACTGTGTTGATCCACCCTACTACCAAGCTTTCCTATTTCTCCAATCCCCTTCCAAATCGCCTTCAAATTGATACTTCTCTTTCCTAGGCACCCCGATCCCTAACCAAAATTCACCACACAATAGACCTTAGTATAAAACCACAACGCCCTAAGACCCCTAAGCCGCTGACTTCCCTCTTAAGCACCTTGAAGCACCACAACCGAGACACCCACTCTAAAGAGACCTTATGTGACCCAAAAACTGTTTCCTTCACCTTCTTGATATTGAAATGCATAATCCACAATGATATAAAAATGCCATAAGTCTCGACACCATCCAATGCAACTCTTAGTTTCTAGCCATATACAATTCTTGAAAATTCCAAATTGCTACATATAAATCTTGAATTCATTAGAAACATTCTCGAGAGTTATCCACTCTTCTCAAATCTCAATTAAATCAACCAACGGACCGACCAACCTGTGCCCCATTAGCACACCAACACCCAAGGGAGTAACCCACACTCCTAAGAAACCAAGCAATTCCTACTCCATGTACACTACATCCATAGCGAATAACAAACTCGATTCATTCCATGATTCCCATATACTCATTGAGTGTAATACAACCTGTATCTAGAAATTTTCATTACTCGAGTCATTCTCGAACCCCCACCTCTGCAAGTTATAACTGATTCACCAGTATACCTCGAACTGAAACCAATACAACACATAATCGTGCAATCAACTTATCAATAGCAGACTTTCCCACTTGGCTCAAAGCCATAGATCAAAACACACAATAACTCACAATGCTCATACTCCATTACTACCACAATACCGCAGTGAAATTCAACTAAATCCTTCATAAGCTCATATAACACAAACCATCTAATATCTCAAATCATATGCAAATCTCACATTCATCCTTGTAGCAGTCAAGCCAATTCTCATAAGCGATCCTTGCTACATCTCAATTAAACTCTTCTCATCAGATTCAAACAATCTGAACACATCTCACAGTCACATCATACTCACCACATAGTCATCCAATCATAAATTCCACTAATAGGGACACCAACGAACATATAAGTTCCAAAATCACATGCCCACTAAATCGAAATCTCTGTGCTCAGGCTACCGTCAAAACATGGCCTCAAGTTCTCCAGACTGGCCCATCATCAGCATACCAAAATCACATCTCGCACCCCAACCATGGAATCACAAGCTGTCGATGCACAATTGATACTGAGCGCATATGTGCGCACACAAATGTCTGGAAGGAATTCAAACAATTATGCTTCAAGCTGAATCAATGCCGCACAATAAGGAAAGAAAGATGGGAAGTATGTCCTAAATTTCATGTAGCCTCTAGAAGATAGGTAGGGACGTCATCATACCGATCTGCAAGACTCTACTAGACACTTGCTCATGACTTGTAGAACCTATGAACCTAGAGCTCTAATACCAACTTGTCACGACCCCAAATCCACTAGTCATGATGACACCAAACCCAATCCGCTAGGTAAGTCAACTAGTAACTATCCAATTCTAATGATATTAATAGACAAATAAACAATAGTAAATTATCTAAATTTTATATATTTCCAAGGACTGGTAGTACAAATCATGGGCTTCTAAGAATAGAGTTTACAAAAAGGAAATGAAATAAATACACAGTCTGTTTGAAAATTATATAAACAGAGTTTTATAGATCTAAAGATACCAGAAACAAAGGGCAGCTTCAACCAGAACACAGGTACATCTTCAATCCAGCTACCCTCGAACGCAGCAACATCAGCAGCCAACATCTTCACGCAAGGTGCAGAAGATTAGTATGAGTACAATCGACCCCATGTACTTAGTAAATAACAAACCTAACCTTAGGTTGAAAGTAGTGACGAGCTAACACAATGTGGGTACAATACCAATATTCCTCAATAGACCATAACACCATAACACAAGTAATAAAAGAGGTATCTCAGAAGTAAGACGCTCAGCTCGTTCACAGTTCTAGAAAATGAGCATTGCTTTTCAAGTATCTTATTGAATACCCAAATCTTTTACCAAAATGCCAAAAATACGAGTAAGTTTGAAAACTGTAATTTTTCTAAATATTCTTTTCACAATAAATAAGATGTTTCACTTTTTTTCCAGATAACACGTGAAACATACCCCTCTATGCCCACATATCAATGTGTGTAAATTCATGAATGACGTAATACTATATAGCATGAGGAACAATGCATCTCTATGCATGTATGTCATGTGTGCATGAAAATGCCATGTATCTCAGAGATGAATCATGTACTCACAATCTCAGAGTACTCAATCTCACTGTCTCGCATCATGTCTCACTCTGCTCATTGCTCACACTCAATCAGTCAGCAGTGTACAATAATCATTGCGGCGTACAGCTCGATCCACATATATATATATATATAGTCAACTGCACTCACTGGGGGTGTACAGACTTCGGAGGAGCTCCTTAAACCCATGCGCTATATTGATGCGACGTGCAGCCCGATCCCATAAAATATAATAAATATATCACTGCGGCGTGCAGCCCGACCCATAAAATATAATATAATATGTTGCGGCGTGCAGCCCGACCCATAAGGTATAATATAATATGCTGCGGCGTGCAGCCCGACCCATAAGGTATAATATAATATGGTGCGTCATGCAACCCGATCCCAAAATATCACTCCCACTCAATCCCTCGACCTCACTCAATCATTACTCTCTCCAGTCTCGCTCACGGGCTCACAATGTCATGAAAACTAGCCGACAACAATGATATGATGTATCAATAACAACAACTGAGACTGAGATATAACATGATTGCACAACATCAGAATGAAGCCTAAACATAATATTTATCATGATTGACAGCTCAATTCTCTATCGCATGGTGAAAACACAATTATCAACAAACTAGGTCCACTATACAGTGCCATAGATGCAACAGTGTCCTAATTCACATGGTGCACGCCCACACGCCCGTCACCTACCATGTGCATCACCTCAATACCAATCACATAACACGTATTGCGGGGTTTCATACCCTCATCACTAAGTTTAGAAGAGTCACTTAGCTGGAATAAGCCAATACCTATGAGCAAGCCAAGCGATGCTCCAAAGATGCCATCACGCACGTAGCGACCTCCGAACGACCCAAAACTAACCAAAAGAAAATAAAATACATCAAATACATCCCAAGGAAATAATTCCAATCGATAAAGGTTGAATCTTTAATCAAAATTCCAAAATCAACCAAAAAGTCAAATCCGGGCCCGCGCCTCGGAACCCGACAAAACTCACAAAATCCGATAAATCATTCAATTATGATTTCAACCGCATTATTTTCACTCAAATTCGACTCCGGATCAATGTTCAAAACTCAAAAATTCACTTTATGAAATTTTAGACAAAACCCCAAATTTCACTTTGAAATCATCAATCAAATGCCAAAAAGGAAGATTGATTCATGAAATATAACAAAAATCGAGTATAGAACACTTACCTTAATCCATATGGTTAAAATCGCCTTCAAAAGTTGTCCAAATCCGAGCTCACCAACTCAAAATATGACCAAATGAACAAACCTTCAATATTAAGTATTTTTGCCCAACTGTTTTTCCTCGTTTTGCATGCCAAATGATCCCAAAACTTACTTTGGATGCCTTCAATGGTTTCCTTGTGAAATTTCAGTCAAGATAGGCTTTTGAATCACTCTATTTGACTTTATAATGAAAGAGATATGTTGGTTTCAATATTTGAAATGTGTAGATTTTTAAACACGAAGTCAGTGCAATTTTGTAATTAATCTGAAAAATCTGGCAACCCAATTCTTTATAAATTGACCATAAAATCCTCATACGATTTCCAAATTTGACGATTCTTTTTGCTACGAGTCCGTAATTACGATACAGATCTAATGCTTTGATCAAAACAGAAATCAGAGCACATTTGTTCCATATGATATCATTTATGCTTGAAGAAATGACATCGAAACATAAGAAAAATGAGCACAATACAACCCAAACATATCCGAAACTCACTCGAGCCCCTCGAGATCTCGTACGAACATACCAAAGTCATACTCCCTTTGTTCCAATTTATGTGAACCTGTTTGACTGTGCACGGAGTTTAAGAAAAAATGAAGACTTTTAGAATTTGTGGTCCTAAACAAGTTAAAAAGGGGCCCAGAGTATTTGTGTGGCTATAAAAGCTTCTCATTAAGGATAGAATATTAAGTTTTAGCTAAATTGTTTTCAAATTTAGAAAGGGGTCATTCTTTTTGGAATGGATCAAAAAGGAAATAGGTTCATATAAACTGGAGTGGAGGGAGTATATCATAATACGAACTTACCCGAGGCCTCAAATCACGCATAACAACATCGAAACGATGAAACGCACCTCAAGTCAAACTTAATGAATTTTCGACTTCCAAAAACTCGCGCCGAAACATATCGAATCAACTCGGAATTAACTCAAATTTTGCACACAAGTCCTAATACATTATACAGAGCTACTCGTTCCCCTAAACTACCGAGCAAAGTGTAAATGCTCAAAACGATCGATCGGGTCGTTACATATGATAAAAAAATTCATAATATGCATAAGTACACGTCACTCAAGTCTAATATATAAAATCAAAAACTAAAAATAATGAATAATAGAAATAAATTACAGATACTGTGAGGATATTTATAAATCATAAGTTTAGAAAATAAAATAAATCAAATACATAATACTTAAAATATTATTAAAATTTAAATAATTTAAAAATTTTGATCAATATTTTTAAAACAAAATAAATATTTATTTTATGATTAGAAAATTATATATTTATCTATATTATACTAAAGAATAGTAGTTTATAATGATATTAAAAAAAGTTACAAGGTAATGAAAAGCCACATAAAACGTAATAAGACTATATATTAGATTTAAAAATTATGTTAAATTATTAAAAATTTACTATTAGAAATGAAAGGGAAATGCTATTTGAATTTGAAATTAGAAAGTTGTTAAAACTATGATTAGAATGCTCAAACTATGGATAATATCACGAAATTGAAGTCTTATGTATGAAAAAAATTAAAATACAAACTAAATTTCTAATATAGCCAATTTTACTAATGAATTAAATTTGTATTAAAGCTAAACAAATAAAGAAAATTTACGTAAGAAATAAAATGACAGTGCAAATATTACTATAACATTTAGAGATAATGTGTTCAAATAACTAAGAAAATATTTTTCTATGATTAATATCTGAATTGAGTGTAGTTAGTTTAAATTTGAATACATAGCATAATTTTTTAAAATACGGTCCAATTTAGAAAATAGAATGATAAGAATTATTTGAATTTGAGGTAAGATTTTTTTTATTCATAATGTTTTTATTTTTAAAAATATTACGTAAAAGAATACAGTAAACATATTACTACATACATGTAATATGTTCCAACAATTAAGAAATTATTTTTCTATGATTAAAATAAGATCTTAAAAATATAAAATAACTTTCTGATATAGGTAATTTTACTAATGAAAGTTAAAATTTTAATTTTTATCTTAAAGATAAAAAAAGAAAATTTAACTGCATCTAATAAAAAATAATTATAAGAGAACTCAATACATTTGGAACATAATCATCAAATAACTTATGTATTAATATTTTAGGCTGATTCAATTTTATAATTTAACATAAAATATGATATTATTTTGGTTATAGGTAAAGAATTAATATAAAAACTAATTAAAATTTATAGTTGGGAAGAGAATGTATTAAAAATAGAGATAGTGTGAGGATACTAATACATTAAATTAATTTAAAAATAAATAAATTTAAATTTTTAATTTAATTTAAAAATATTACTATCACGACCCAAATCTAAATCATGTTGTGATGGCGCCTATCGTGATACAAGGCAGGCCTATTTCCCAAAATATTACTACTAATTTGATTATAAGAATTTAATAAAGACACTTTCAATATTTGAATTTCTCATAAACCAAGCTAAACTCTGGAAATAAATATAGAAATACGAAAACGAGGTCCAAACATCGGGGTGTCACTAAGCCATGAGCGTCTAAATCCATAAACTAATATATGAACTGTCTGACTGTCAATACAACCCAAAAGGTGGAATAGAAGATAAAAGGAGTAACAAGGTCTTGTGGACGCTAGCAGCTACCTTTCAGTCTCCAATGATCGCCGGCCTGAACTCAACGATCGCCGCGGTCTAACTCACCTGGATCTACATATAAAGTGCAGGGTGTATTATGAGTACAACCGACTCAGCAAGTAACATAAATAACTAAGGAACTGAGTAGTAGTGACGAACTAAGCAGAACAATTCAATTATTACTTTTCACAGTTAAGAATAAACAGGAATAACGGGTAAATTTCATGAATCAGCAAATACTACCAGGAGTCTCAAATAGGTGCGGATATCTGCACCGCATCTCGCGCTCGATCTCCCAGGTGGCCTCCTCCACAGGCTGGCCTCTCCACTGCACATTCACTGAAGCTATGTCCTTTGACCTCAACTTTCAGACATGCTGATCCAGAATAGCCACCGTCTCCACATCATAAGTCATATCACCCTCCAACTGAATCGTGCTGAAGTCCAAAACATGGGACGGATCACCAACATACTTCCGAAGCATGGAAACATGAAATACCGGATGCACACTCGACAAGCTGGGAGGCAAAGCAAGCTCATAGGCCATCTCCCCAGTCCTACGAAGTACCTCAAACAGACCAATAAACCGAGGGGTTAACTTTCCCTTCTTCCCAAATCTCATAACACCTTTCATAGGTGAAACCTTCAGCAATACCTTCTCCCCAACCATGTAAGATACATCACGAACCTTCCTGTCCGCATAGCTCTTCTGCCTAGACTGTGCCATGCGAAGCTGCTCCTAAATCAACTGCATGTTATCTAAAGCATCCTGCACCAAATCTGTACCCAAGAGTCTAGCCTCACACCACTCAAACCAACCAACTGGAGATCTACACCTCCTCCCATATAAAGCCTCGTACAAAGCCATCTGGATACTCGACTGATAATTGTTGTTATATGCAACAAGTGGCAGAAAGTGGTCCCATGAACCCCCAAAGTCAATAACATAAGCGCGCAAAATTTCATCTAATATCTTAATAGTGCGCTCGGACTGCCCGTCCATCTGAGGGTGAAAAGTTGTGCTCAACTCAACCTGAGTACCCAATCCTCGTTGCATGGCCCTCCAAAACTGAGATGTAAACTGAGTACCTTTATCAGAAATGATTGAAATCGGGACACCATGCAAGCGAATAACCTCTCGGATATAAATCTCAGCTAAGCGCTCTAAAGTGTAAGTAGTACCAAAAGGAATGAAGTGGGCAGACTTGGTCAGCCGATCCACAATAACCCAAATAGCATCAAACTTCCTCGAAGTCCATGGGAGCCCAACTACAAAGTCCATAGTGATCTGCTGCCACTTCCACTCCAAAATATCTAACCTTTGAAGCAAGCCACCAGGTCTCTGGTGCTAATACTTAACCTGCTGGCAGTTGAGACACCGAGCCACAAACCCAACAATATCTTTTTTCATCCGCCTCTACCAATAGTGCTGTCTCAAATCCTGGTACATCTTCGCGGAACCCGAATGGATGGAATACTGCAAGTTGTGGGTCTACTCAAGAATCAACTAACAAGCCCATCTATATTAGGCACACATATCCGACCCTGCATCCTCATCACACCGTCATCACCAATAGTCACATCCCCTCGCCGGACCCTGTCCTGAAGAACGAGCAAGTGTGGGTCATCATACTGACGCTCCCTGATACGGTCGTAAAGAGAAGACCTGGAGACCACGCAAGCCAACACCCAACTAGGCTCCGAAATATCCAATCTCACAAGTTGGCCCGCTAAGGCCTGAACATCCAATGCCAATGGTCTCTCGACCACCACATTGGCCTTCCCCAGATGATTAGAATAGTGATATCATAGTCTTTGAGAAGCTCCAACCATCTTTGCTGACGCAAATTAAGATCCTTCTGCTTAAACAGATGCTGCAGACTCCGGTGATCAATATAAATCTCACAATGAAATCCATACAAATAATGATGCCAAATCTTCAAGTCGTGAACAATGGCTGCTAACTCAAGATCATGCACCGGATAATTATTCTCATGGGTCTTAAACTGGCGCGAGGAGCAGGCAATCACCCTACCCTCCTGCATCAAAACACAACCAATGCCTATCCTCGAGGCATCACAATACACGGTATAAGAACCTAAAGCTGATGGCAGAACTAACACTGGGGATGTGGTCAAAGCAGTCTTGAGCTTCTAAAAGCTCTCCTCACACTCGTCCGACCACCTGAATGGAGCGCCCTTCTGGGTAAATTTTGTCAAGGGTGAAGCAATAGGTGAAAATCCATCCACAAAGCGACGGTAATATCCCGCCAAACCAAGGAAGCTCCTAATATTCGAAGTTGAGGACGGTCTAGGCCAACTCTGCACTGCCTCTATCTTTTCGGATCCACCTGGATACTCTAACTGGACACCACGTGCCCCTAAAATGCTACCGAGCCAAGCAGAAACTCACACTTGGAGAGCTTTGCATGAAGCTTCTCCTCCCCCAATCTCTGTAATACAATTCTCAAATGCTGAGCATGCTCCTCCTTGCTACGAGAGTACACCAGGATGTCGTCAATGAACAGAATAACGAAGGAGTCCAAATATGGCTGGAATACACTGTTCAAAAAGTGCATGAACTTTTTTGGGGCATTGGTCAGCCCAATAGACATCACTAAGAACTTATAATGGCCATAGCGGGTCCTGAAAGGTGTCTTAAGAATGTCCGAATCCCAAATCTTCAGCTGGTGATACCTGGACCTCAAATCAATCTTGGAGAACACCCTCGCTTCCTGAATGTGGTCAAATAAATCATCAATACGAGGCAAAGGATACTTTTTCTTGACTGTGATCTTGTTTAACTGCCTGTAGTCAATACACATTCTCATGGATCCATCCTTCTTCTTCACAAATAGAACCTGTGCACCTCAAGGTGACACACTAGGCCGAATAAACCCCTTGTCAAGGAGTTCTTGAAGCTGTTCTTTCAATTCCATCAAATCTCTAGTTCCATTCGATATGGAGGGATAGAAATGGGTTGAGTGCCCGGCACCAAATCAATATCAAAGTCAATATCCCTGTCAGGCGGCATGCCCGACAGGTCTGCAGGAAACACATCCGGAAAATCACATACCACCGGGACAAAATCAATGGCAGGAGTCTCTGCACTAACATCTCTCACAAAAGCCAATTAAGAAATACAACCCTTCTCAACCATACGATGAGCCTTCAAATATGACATCACCCTACTCGGTACATAGTCTATAGAACCACTCCACTCTACTCTCAAAAATCTCGGCATCACTAAGGTCACGGTCTTGGCGTGACAATCTAGAATAGCATGACATGGAGATAACCAATCCATGCCCAATATCACATCGAAGTCGACCATGCTGAGCAATAACAGATCCACTCGTGTCTCCTGTTACAACCCGATTTACCCTCCGAAGGTGTCGTGACGGTACCTAGTCTCTACGACTAGGTAAGCCTACTATGACGTGGGGAAATCGAAATAAAACACAAGTAATGAAGGGGAAGGGCAATGACATAAGTAACGTACTGGCCGCTCGACTCATACAAAACATAACTTCCCAAAACCTGGAATATCACAGACAGTCACAAGCTTCTAACACTATTGTAGCTCTAACAAAAATTGGAAAAGTACATAAGAACGTCTCTACAAGATGGAATAGAAGGAGACTCGGAGGATTCTGCGGACGCGGCAGAAATACCTTGCAGTCTCCTAGAATCAGATGCAGCGACTAACCACGAGGCTGATAGCTCGTACCTGGATCTGCACACGAAAAATATGTGCAGGAAAGGGCATGAGTACACCACATTTGGTACCTAGTAAGTGCCAAGCCTAACCCCGGTCAAGTAGTGACGAGGTCAGGTTAAGGCTCTACTGGATTTCTTAATAATTCTGTTTAAAAAAGTACAAAAGATAGGTAATGTCTATAGTAAACAGTTTAAGAAAAANCCGTAGTCCCAAAGTAAATATGCAATACAGGGGGATCTCCCGGAATACGTCCGTAGTCCCAAAATAAATATGCATTATAGGGGGATCTCCTGGAATACGTCCGTAGTCCCAAAATAAATATGCAGTATCGGGGATCTCCCGGAATACGTCCGTAGTCCCAAAGTAAATATGCAGTACAAGGGGATCTCCCGGAATACGTCTGTAGTCCCAATTTAAATATGCTATGTAGGATGAATGACAAGCATAACATCGAAATTACACAGTTTATACTAATCACAGATAAGGCAGATAAGAGCTTAACTAGGCATGGCACACAGAAAGTCAAGTAGGCAATTAAGCACGTAAGCATGCTTTCCTAATCTAAACTAAACAATATATCATATGAGGGCAAGTTCATAGAAGAGGAAACAATTTATGTTTTAGTGAGGAAAAATGAGATATTTGAAATAATGGCTCGTGTACGTACTCGTCACCTCACGTACATGGCGCCCACACAACATTTAGCATCAAATATCTTAAGGGGGAAGTCCCCAACACAAAATTAGGCAAGCCACTTACCTCGACTGCTCAATTCAACCCGGAATCACGTTCTTGCCACAAGTATTCGACTCCAAATGACCCAAATCTATTCAATTGCATAATGTAAATATAACTTTAAGAAAGTAATCTAACTAATAAATTCGAAGCTAATACGTGAATTTAGGAAAATCGCCGAAAAAAGTCCCCCGGGCCCACGTCTCGGAATCGGGTAAAAATCACAAATTTCGAACACACATTCGCCCACGAGTCTAACCATACCAATTTTACACTAATCCGACACCAAAATCTCAATTAAAACCCAAAAACTGGGCCTAAGAACTTTATCCAAATTTTCCCCAATTGTTTTCACTCCAAATTCGAAATTAAAGGATGAATTTAAGCATAGATTCGTGGAAATTAGTCTAAACCGAGTAGGAATTACTTACCCAAATCGCCCAGGTGAAAATCTCTTCAAAAATCGCAGTTTCACGAGCTCCCAAGATCAAAATATGAATTATGGCTCAAACCCTCGATTTTGGGTTTTTAAGATTCTGCCCAGCCCTTATATTCACTGCGATCGCGGATAACCAGTCGCGATCACGAAGAGCAACTCACACGCACCCTCAGAATACTCTACGTGAACGCGATAAAGCCCATGTAAGCTCCGTACTCTACGTGATCGCGTACCATTTCATGCGATCGCGATGCACAAAATCCTGCAAGGCCTAAATTCCTCTACGCGATCGCGGACTCCCTCACGCGATCGCGATGTACAAAGGTCTGCTGCACTTACACCGGAAAACCAGTCCGTTGAGCATTCGAAACACACCCGAGGCCCCCAGGACCTCGACCAAACCTACCAACCAGTCCTAATACCTCATTCAAATTTGTCGAGCCTTCAAAACACATCACATAACACCAAAATCAAGAATTATGCATGGATTCAAGCCTAAGAACTTAGGAAATTTCCAAAATCTACAACTGATGCCGAAATACGTCAAAACTAGTCCGAATGACCTCAAATTTTACACACAGGTCATAAATGACACTACAGACCTACAGCCACTCTGGGAATTCCATTTCGAGCCCTATCAAATTTCCACCTATCGGTCAAAATCGCCGAAATGCTAACTTTCGCCAATTCAAGCCTAAATCACCCAATAGAGCTAACGGATTCGACGGAATTCCATTCCGCATCTGTCTTCACACAGTTCCAACTACGGTCTGATTTCTAAAGCTTAAACTCATATATAGGGACTATGTGTCCAAAAACTCTCCGACTTTCGCAACTAATCATTCCGACAAGTCCCACAAGAATATATAAAAGTGGGGAAAGCAGTTCTTAGGGGATCGGGACGCTAACTCTCAAAACGACTGACTGGGTCATTACATCTCCGGCCCCCAAAATAGACACCACACATGACCGATACGCGCGGTCCACAACAATAGTATCGCCCACATGAGTAGATACATGAACAGGTGAAACTAATAACTCATGGGGTATATACAAAAAAAAATTAGCAAAGTATGATGAAACATATGAATATGTAGAACCAGGTCAAATAATACAGAGGCATCCCTATGACAGATGGAGACAATACCTATAATCACAGCATCTGAAGAAATAGCGTTTGGTCTAGCTTGGAGAGCATAAAAACGGGTCTGACCGCCCCCTGATCTACCTCCCCCTCTCGGGCGAACCGTAGCTGACTGGGCTCCACCCCTCGCTGGCTGCTGGTGCCATCGGCTGAGTACTCCGCTATGGAGTACCACCCAATAGCCTAGGGAAATCTCTCATGATGTGACCAAAATCCCCGCACTCGAAACAACCCCTCATGTGACGAAACTGCTAATCTTGATGCCCAAAAGAACTACCTAGGGATACCTGAGCGGTCGGGGCATGATGAGAAATCTGCGCTGGCTGTGCAGAATGATGACTGGCCCTGTTGATGACTGTGAAAACCATGGCCAGATGATGCACCACGGTGAAATGTGCGAGCTGATTGAGCATGCCTAAATGGACGGCCTCTGCCAAGCTGAAACTGGCCCCCATAAGGAGCACCACTGAAGAAACCTGGTCCACGAGCCCGCTTGGCCTCCCTCTCAACCCTCTCCTGACCTCGAACCATCTCAATCTGTCGAGCAATGTCGACAACCTCATCAAAGGTAGCACCAGAAATCCTCTCCCAGGTCATAAGCAACCGTAGCTGAAAAGTGAGACCATCTTTGAACCTCATGATCATCTCCTTGTCCGTGGGAACCAACCAGATAGCATGTCGGGCCAACTCCGAAAACCGCATCTCATACTGTGTCACTGACATATCACCCCCGCGAAGCTGCTCAAACTGTATGTGCAACTCTTCTATGCGGGACTGAGGCACAAACATCTCGAAAAATACCACGGAGAACTGCTGCCAAGTGAGGGGTGCTGCGCCAGTAAGCCTACGCCTCTCGTAAGTCTCCCACCATCGGAGTGCAGCCCTAGAAACTGAAATGTAGTGAATGACACCCCACAAGTCTCCAAAATACTAGTTGTGCGGAGTATCCTCTGGCACTTGTCCAAGAAATCCTAGGCATCCTCTCTCTCTATGCCACTGAAGGGTGGAGGCTGGAGTCTACTAAACCTCTCCAACCTATGTTGATCGTCCTCCGACATAGCAGGAACTACATGCTCCTGAGCAGCTGCAACCGGCTGGGCTGGTGGTGCCCCCAGTGTCTGAAGTCCTTAAAAAACCTGCTCTGGCGTGCAGGCGACGGAAATCTGGGTACCTCCCCCAGCCTGAGAAGTGGCTGCGGTCGTAGTAACAGAGATTGCATGGGCAAGGCCCGTACAGACTGATAAAATCTGGGCCAGAGCCTCCTGAAGGCCAGGAATCACAATAGGCACAGGTGGTGCCTGAGCTAGTCCCGCGGGAACATCTTCCACGGGGACCTGGTCCTGAGCAGGGACAACTGGGAGACCTATAGGTGCTACCCCAGCTACTGCGCTGGCAATGTCTCTGCCTCTACCATGGCCTCTACCGCGACCTCAGTCTCTCGCGACCGGAGATGGTGGTACTGGTGGTTGTCCCTCCTGATCGGTAGCACGAGTCTTCACCATCTGTGAGAGAATGAAATAACAGATGTTTAGTTATTAGAATAAACAGAACGCACGACAAGAATCCAAGAATGTGAAATTTTCCTAAAGGTTCTGCAACCTCTCGAAGATAAGTACAGACATCTCCGTACCGATCCATAATACTCTACTAACCCGCTCATGACTCGTGAGACCTATGTAACCTAGGCTCTGATACCAACTTGTCACGGCCCAAATCTAAACCATGTCGTGATGGCGCCTATCGTGATACAAGGCAAGTCTATTTCCCAAAATATTACTAATAATTTGATTATAAGAATTTAATAAATACACTTTCAATATTTGAATTTCTCATAAACCAAGCTAAACTCTGAAAATAAATATAGAAATACGGAAACGAGCCCCAAACATCAGGGTGTCACTAAGTCATGAGCATCTAAATACATAAACTAATATATGAACTGTCTGACTGTTAATACAACCCAAAAGGTGGAATAGAAGATAAAAAGAGTAACAAGTTCCTGCGGACGCTAGCAGCTACCTTGCAGTCTCCAACGATCGCCGGCCTGAACTCAACGATTGTCGCGCTCTAACTCACATGGATCTGCAAATAAAGTCCAGGGTGTAGTATGAGTACAACCGACTCAGCAAGTAACAGAAATAACTAAGGAACTGAGTAGTAGTGACGAGCTAAGCAGAACAATTCAATTATTATTTTTCATAGTTAAGAATAAATAGGAATAACAGGTAAATTTCATGAATCAGCAAATACTACCAGGCAATTAGCAGATAAATGCAGCAACAACAATAATAAATGAAACCTCACATCAATGTCACTCAATCTCTCAGCCCTCAATACACATGCTCAATAGGTACCTGTGTTCACTGAGGGTGTTCAGACTCCGGAGGGGCTCCTACAGCCCAAGCGCTAATCTGCACGAACCACTCACGTACTGCAGGGACAACTCACGTGCTATCATATCATATCTGGATTCGCACGGACAACTCACGTGCTATAGTACAATATGGATCCGCACGGACAACTCACGTGCTATAAAATATCTCACAACAGGCCCTCGACCTAGCACAATCATGCACCTCTCTAGCCTCACAGTTTGCAACAAATAAAGGAATTCAGTCCAAATCAAGTATTACAGTACATCAGCAAGATAATAGAGACTGAGGTACACATGTATAAGAATTTCTATAGCTGAGAACGAGAATGTGAGCATGAATAAAGCCTTAGCATGATCTTTAACATGAAGGCAGTCAAGTTTAACAGACATGTAAACACATAAACACAGATAATGGCTATTAGGCCTCACAGCCTCACGGGACAGACTAAGTCTCAATCCCTCGCGGCGTACACCCACACGCCCGTCACCTAGCATGGGTATCACCTCTAAACAGTCACATGATATCAATTCTCCGGGTTTATACCCTCAACGCCAGAGTTAAAACTGTTACTTACCTTAACAGCGTAAAATCCTACTTCGAGATGCCCTCGCCCCTCGACTCGGTCTCCAAAAGCTCTCAATCTATCCACAACCAGAACAACACTATCAACGTAAGCCAAAGAAACGGATTCCACAAGAAAAACTACAAAAATAAGCTCGAAACCCAAAATTGGTTAAAACCTGAACCCCCGGACCATGCCTCGAAACTCGACAAAAAATGCAAAACTAGAAAGCTCGTTCACTCCCGAGTCTAACCATATCAAATTCGTCAAAATCCGACTTCGTTTGGTCCCTCAAATCCTCACCTCAAACTCTCCAAAACTCAAGCCCTAACCCCTTCAACTTCACCCTAAATTCCTACAATTTCATGACTAAACAGTGGGAAATCATCATAAACACACGTAATAGAGCCCAAGTAGCTAACCTCACTGATATCTCTCGATTCCCTCTTGAAATTCTCTGCCCAAAGCTCAAAAACCGGCCGACAATGGTGAAGAATGGGAAAAAATTCGCGAAGTATGGCTTTTATACTTTCTGCCCAGAAGTCTTGCACCTGCGCAACTGCATCTGCGGTCCTAAGAGCGCATTTGTGGATTTCTCTTATCCGCCCATTTTCGCATCTGCGGCTCACCCCTAGCACCTGCGGGCTCGCAGGTGCGGCAACACCTCTGCACCTGCGCTCAAGCTCCAGTTGGCCTTTTCCGCATCTGCAATAGTCCTTCCAAATATTCAACCATCGCACCTGCGGCTCCCCATCCGCAGGTGCGGAAAAATATCAGAACTTCAAACACCATAAAAACAGCAATCCAAACTTCAAAAATCTCATATGTTAATCACCCGAAACACACAAGAGGCCCTCGGGACCTCAACCAATAATACCAATGAGTCATATACCAATACACGAACATAGCCGAACCTTCGGAACACCCAAAATATCACCAAAACACCAAATCAACCTCGGACTCAAGCCTAAGAACTTCTAAACTTCCGAAATTCTTCAATGACGCCGAAACCTACCAAACCACGTCCGAATGACCTCAAATTTTGTACACACGTCAAAAATGACACTACAAACCTACTTCAACTTCCGGAATTCCGTTCCGACCCCGATACCTAATTTTTCACTGCCGACCAAAATTGCCAAATTTTCAACTTTCGCCAATTCAACCCTAATTCTACCACGGGCCTCCAAATGACATTCAGGACGCACTCCTAAGCCTAAAATCACCCAACGGAGCTAATCGAACCATAAAAATCTAAATCCAATATTGTTTACTCAGAAGTCAACATCCGGTTGACTTTTCCAACTTAAGCTTCCTAATAAGAGACTAAGTGTCTCATTTCACTTCAAAACTACTCCGGACCCGAGCCTACCAACCCGATACGACATAACCCAGCTGAACAACACATGAAGAAGCAGAAAATAGGGGAAACAGAGCTATAATTCTCGGAACGACCGACCAGGCCGTTACAATTACAATAAATTTAAATGATTAAAAAATTCGGAATAAGAGGATACCAGTATAAAAATATACTAATTTCAAGAATAAAATATTTATATTTATTAAATACTATTAAAAGAATAATAAGAAAGACATTAATTTAATTATTAAGCTAGTAAATAATTATGATACAGTACAATAATATTAAATAATAAATAAAACAATTACCAAAGAAGAAAACAAAAGGAAAAAGAATTTGGGTAAAGTAATGTGATGAATAAGACACATTTAAAAAACAAAGTGACAGTAAGAAGTTTGTTAAAATAATATGATCTAATGTACTCAAACAAGACAGATCACAATATGATATGTGTATTATTCTTTACTATTGACAGCGAAACGAAGTGCAAGTACTAAAATTAAGGGGTTAGGTTGCTACAAATATAAAACAAAATAAGTTGTGCACTATGAGATTTGAACAATAATTTCATATCATACTTCATAATTAATATCTAATGTTATAATTTTTATCTGAGAGGTTTATATTTTAAAGTTATTTGCACATGATTCAAACAGCCTACATCACAATTTAACATGATTTGCATCCGCGCATCGCGCGGGTACTAATACTAGTTATATCAAAAGTTGGGCAGTTTGTAATGTGGTTAAGCCAAGTGGCAACCTAAAATGAAGCCACTTGACAATTTTAAGACAACAATGATAATTTAAAATTATAAATAGAAACATAATTAATTAAAGTAGTACTTGAATGAGAAACATTTTTTTAATTATGATAGAAAATATATTTAATGTTTGTTGACTAATTAGAACTATATTATATTATTAAATATAGACTTTAATTCGAAAAATAAATAACATAGAGTAGCTTATTTACTACAAGCTTTATATCTGACCTTATTTGTGTACAATATACATTACTGTAGATATTTTTAATTAAATTTTTGTGTATAATTCAGTTATGGTAGGTTTAGAAAATCATAGAGATTTTAATTCCAAAAATAAATAACATGGAGTAGTATAATTTAGTTAACCTATAATTATGGTAGAGACGTCAATCAATTAAAAATTGATGAAATATTCTTTATTTAGTACAAGTTTTGTATCTGGCATTATTTGTGTTTACATTACTTTAGGTATCTTTAATTAAAGTTTTGTGTATAATTCAGTTTTGGTAGGTATTCTTTTTGGAGAAAGAATCAATTAAATTTTCATTTTGTATCTTATACAATCCTTTTAAGTTGAAATAATATTCTTTTGGAAAATAAATAATAAAAAGTAGTACAAGCTTTCTTGTATCTAATATTATTTGTGTACAATATAGATAACTATAGGTGTCTTTTTTGACAATGTAACAATCAAAATACACGTTTTGACATTTACGCACACCTTTTACAAAAATTAGGTTTGCAGAAAACTTTTTTTTTTTTTTGAATTGAGATTGAACAATCAAGTTTGAATTGATAGGAGCTAATTACTATGATATGTAAATGTGTAAAACTATAAATATAGTAATCATATATTGTGTATCTATATTTGTTAGAGATGTGATATTATATGATATATTATAGGAATATGATATTCTTAGAATATTTTTAGGAGATATTTTAGGGAGTATGAGCTTAAACTCATGTATATATATACTCTTCTTTCTGGGAATGACAAAGCAAGGCAAATCCATCTAAAAGTTATGCAATCTCTAATGTATTACCTTTCCCTTGAAGCAGTAGTATGTTGAATCTTTTTTTGTTTCTTATTTATGAAGCTTTGAAAAACTTTCGTAACCATTATGTGATATTGTTCTTATTGTTTAATTCTTTCATTTTCTAGAAGTATATCATCAGTTTTTAAAAGCAATTAGTACGAATTTTTGGTTAATTTAAATATTGTAAGGTTTATCAAGTTGAAATAAAGTCTTTCTGCGATGTTCATAATTGGATCACACGTATGCATTATATGTAGTTACAGATAATATTGTATTTAAATTTTTAGTCTAACATTTTAGTATTATTTATTTTGATTGCTTTCATTTTAACAGGCTTCCTGTTTGGTTATAAAGAACAAAGAAAATACTATTTCGACTATATAGAGATGAATAGTAATAGCTACAACTGTTAAATTTTAGAGAACACCTATAATCTTTGTGCGGTTTATCTCGACAGATTGGACCCATGTTATGCATTGTTCTTTAAAATAGAGCACCAAGGACTGAGAATGAGATGACTAAAAAAGATAGCTTCTTTGTAATATAAGATGGTATTGGTTGACTCCTGAGTCATTTTCTCATTAGTGTATGTATCGAAAGAACATAATTTGAAATAGTATGTATGTGTAGAAAAAATGTCAAATTGAGTTTGTAATTCGTCTTTACTATGACTTAATTCTTATTTGCTTATCTTCAAACCTTTTTATGAAATTTTTTGCTTTTGCAAATAAAAAAAGTTGTTATTTATTTGTATACCAGGAGTACAATTATTCAGAATATTTATTTTTTTACTAATTTTTTTATTATTTAAATATTAGTACTTCAACAGTTACAAAATTATTGTACAACTACAAAAATAAATGTCGAATTACTTTTAAGTAAAAATTATTTTGTATTGTTCTATCATAGCTAAACCTAATTTTCTTCTACTTTTCACCCTTTTTTTACCTTCTCAACCGATTGAATTTTATATAATGAGTAAGAGCTATAAATAAGAGTGTGAAAAAAAATTAAATTTAAGAGTTATACTATGTATTGCATAATGCAACAACGAACTAACATGATTTAGACGGTTGAAAGAATAAGACTTATTTTAGTTTGAGATAAGAAATTATTTTTTATTTGTGATAAGCAATACATAACTCAAATCTCAATAAGTAAAGTCAAAAATAAAAACATTGAATAAAAATATTTCTGAGCAACATAGTAAAATTTTAGACATATAATGAAATTTCTCATATAGAAAATTTTTAATAATTAAAATAAAATTGAGGAAAAAATATTTCGTTAATAGACGTAATACAAAATAAAAAATTATCAAAACATTAGATAAACAATTAAATGGGGAAACAATTAAATCATAGTATAACAAATATACAAAACAGGGGATAGAGAAAATTCTAGGATATTAATTTTAAAAATAAAATAAATTAATGAAATACAAATTGTTGTTAATTTTTTTAAATACTTTAAAAACTATTAACAATATAATAAAATTTTAAAAATTAAAGAATTAGTAGAAGGAAAAATATATATCGATGATATATAAAATGGTAATGGACAAGGATACTAAGCCATTAATAGAAACTTTTATATCAATGTAATAATACGAAATATCCGCAAATGTAATAAATTAAAATAAGAAATACAAAAGTTAACTAATGACTATGTAACTAGTTTTCTTTAATTTCATTATTTTGTTTTGGGTACACTATATCAAGCTATAAAATTCTTAATTTTGTTAAAAAATATTGTACGGACCCGTAAAAAAAATTTAACCAAAATATCGAAACTTCGTGATGCCAAGATTAGATTTAGGTGCTTCAATAGTAGAAAATTCAGCTCGCTGTCACGACCCAAATCTCCCTCAATAGAATCTAATACTTTTCTGAAATAAATAATTCTTTACACATTTTATATTCCCAAAATCCGGAAGTACAAGTCATAAGCTTTTAAGAATTTACACTAAAACTCCTAAAAATATCATTGTTCAGAAGAAATAAGTGCAACAGTGCAAACAAAAATATAAGATGGTGACTCCGAAACCGCGAACGCTGAAGCGGTTTAACCTTGAGTCTCCACAACAGCAACAACGCTACTATCAATCATCGGCCGGCTATGCGAAAACCTGGAATCTGCACAAAAATGTGCAGAAGAGTAGTATGAGCACACCACAACGGTGCCCAGTAAGTATCAAGACTAACATCGGTGAAGTAGTGACGAGGACTAGTCAAGACACTCACTGGTCTACTAAAAACTGAACAAGTATCAATATAGAAATCAGGGAAATAATGATATACGTAAAGGCTACGCAATATAGCTAACAAGATAATGAATTCGATAAAGAAGGAGAATAATAAGTATCAGCGGAAATCATGAAGTCACACAAAGACTGAATAGATCACAGACAAATCCGGTATGTAAATATACAACACGAGCATGTAATGACTCAACAACTTCATCCATTTCTACATCAAATTCATAGTCATCTCCACGAGGTTCCGAACCTCGTACAAATCATCATTTACGGGTCACAATATCTGAACCCTAACACTTGGCAACTTGCGCCCTCATTCGAGTACTAACTGCACGGACGACTCACGTGCCAATTGGGTCATTCCCACACATACGGTAAACACAACAAGAATATCTATATTTGACAACAACAAGGAGTCCTGAATCCATTAATAGTACTTAACTACGTGTATGCTTGTGCAGGTGTCCTAACCTGATTTCAACAACCAATAGGAAGATATAGCATGAAAGTAATTGCAAATTTGAGATACGCAGTCAGGAAGATATAGCATGAAAGTAAAGGAAATAAAGATCTTCAGATAAGTCAATTAGGAGTAAATCCGAAAATAAGAACTTCCACATTTAAGCAATTAAGGATGACACTAGAAATTAGGAAATTCAATCATGTTAAGGACAATTCATACTCGGCGAATATAAGGATCTAAGGTTCCTAAAGGGTCAACTTTCCACAAACAAGTCCGAGCATGCGCTCGTCACCTCGCGTACACGGACTACAATCAACGTAGAAGACTCAAATCCTAGGGGTACCCCACACAAGGTTAGGCAAGATACTTATCTCAACCGCTCAAAACAAACTTGAAATCACGTTCTTGCCACGAGTATCCGACTCCCAATGGCCCAAATCTACTCAAATCAATAGCATCGTGTAAATAATACTACAAGCAACTAGTTTAACAAATAAATTCGAAGCTAAAACGCGAAATTAGGAAAATTGCCCAAAACATTCCCCGGGCCCACGTCTTGGAATCGGGTAAAAATTATATTTTTCGGACACCCATTCACTCACGATTCTAAACGTATGAAAATCTCTCAAATCGGAGGTCAAAAACCCAATCAAAACTCAATAATTTGGTCTATGAAGTTTATCCCATTTTCTACCCAAAATTTTCGAAATTAAAGGTTGGATTTAAACCCTTGGTTCTGCCCCTTTTTTGCCCAGCAATTCCGTACCTGCGACCCTGGGACTGCACCTGCGGAACTATCATCACAAGTACGAAAACCCACTAAAAAGTCTGGGGTCGCACCTGCGAGGATTGGGAGTTTGGTTTAAGTTCCGCACCTGCGAACTCCTCGCCGCACCTACGTGTCCGCACCTGCGGAAGGTCCATCGCAGGTGCGAGACACCAGAACCAGCAAGGGTTCAGCTATCTCCCAAGTGCTATTAACACCCGATTAGCATCCTAAACGTACCCGAGGCCCCCCGGGACCCCGTCCAACCACACACACAAGTTATATAACCTAACACGGACTTGCTTGAGGTTTCAAACCACATAAAACAACACTAACACGGTGAATTAAACTAAAAATCCATGAAAATTCTTCAAACTTCTATAAACATTAAGTTTTGCATTTAAGGTCCGAATCACGTCAAATTAAGTCTGTTTCTTACCAAATTTCACATATAACACATATTAAATCATATCGAACCTGTACCGGGCTTCGGAATCATAATACGGGCCCGATATCACTGGTTTCACCTCAAATTTCATTTTCAAAAACCTTTATATTTTTCAGAAAAATAATTTTCTTTAAAAATTCATTTCTCGGACTTGGGACCTCGGAATTCGATTTCGGGCATTCGCCCAAGTCTCATATTCTCCGGGATCGTCGAATCATGGGTCTGAGTCCGTTTACCAAAAACGTTGACTGAAGTCAACTTTATTCAAATTTCCAATACAAAAATTTTCATTTTTATCAATTTTCACATAAAGGCTTCCCGGCTACACGTCCAGGCTGCGCACGCAAATCGAGGTGAGATAGAAGGAGGTTTTCACGACCTCGGAACACAGAATTAGATAGAATATACGGGATACCCCTTTTGGGTCATCACAATCTCCCCCTCCTAAACAAATGTTCGTCCTCGAACGTGCTAAGATTTACTTTGAATTAATCAAATCACTTATTTCGCATTTCCAACACACACCCGCGGGTGATCCCATGTCACCCCAACCTACATAAGATTGACGACACCACCACAACCGCAATTTAGCTTTTCTATTACTACCGATAAGCCTCATACCTCAATTTCTCACCTTCTACTCATTTCCAAAATGCCCGATTCTAAATTCACATCCGACATTAGCCCCAACCAGTTGCATTAACTCATGACTATACCCATAAGGCACGAGCACAAAATATAGCACATCACACATAGGCTCATAATAACACTTGGGTCGCAATGGCTGCCCAAAATCAACTCAGCATTGGCAATGAGCCTCATATCCGGTAGAACTATATTCCCAACCTCCATCACACTGATAATAAAGAAAGAAACACGAAGACTTCATAACCTTGACACCCAAATCACCAAGCCACAACTAACACCACTGGGCACACACCCCGCAAGATAAAACTCAAGCAGCACAAAATGAAAATGAATGAATATGAAAGGAGAAGCACATAAGGAAACTATCAAACAAGCCCGACAGGCACAACTCTCTATCAATGCTAACTTACACAACAACATAACAAGGAAGGAACTAAAGCACATGAACAAATCACAAGGATATCATCCTGATAAAATTTCCACTGCGGTACTCAGCCCGATCCAAACATATCGAATCATTAAATATCACGAGGACCTCGCCCTCAACTCTGAATCACATACCGAAAATATATCATACCAATTGAAATTCCTCCACTACTTCATCTCAGCTGATAAAAACCATCACGCTAGCTGATCTCACATCTCGATGGAGTATCAAATCACCACTCGTAAACAAAATAATCAGGAATCACATCAACCGTACTGGACAACAGGAATTTACTACTGGTCTCATATCTCTCAATACTGAATAGAGACAAACAATAGACATGGGCTACTACTCACAGAATCTCCCAACAGGAGCAAACACAAAAGTAGAGTGCAAAGCATGAAACTCACTCATAAACAAAACAACAGTGAGGGAACTCGTCCCGACCAGCAGAGTTATAATGAAATACAAATGGTGCCCCTCTGTAACAAAACAAAACATACATGTACTATAGCATTTAGCACAACGGCCCCCATCCAACTATACAAAACACATCAACGGGCGGGGCCTCCCCTCTTGGGCGCCCTCTACTAGCCTGAATGCCCTGCTGTAACACATCTGCCCGGAGCCTGGGACAATCTCTCATCCTGTGGCTGATATCTCCACACTCAAAACAACCTCTCTGCTGACGTGGCTGTGGAAATTGCGCGGCCCGAGTACTCTAAGACCCATGAGTACCTGAAACCCCATGCGAAGCCGGCAATGCAAACAGAACTGGTTGAACCATAAAACCCCTACCGTGTCGTACCCTGCCTCCATAATAAGGACCAGTAATTCTCTCCGGCCCACGAGGCCTCCTCACCTCTCTGCCCTCTCTCTCCTGACCTCATCTGACATCTCTATCATAGTCCCGCATGTCGTCTCTCTCACGATCCAGCATGCCCTCAACTCTGCGAGTAATCCCTACCACCTGCTAAAATGAAATATCCGACTCTAACTCCCGAGCCATGCTAAATCGAATATCACGCCTGAGGCCCTCAATGAATCTGCGAACACGCTCTCTAACTGTAGCAACCAAAGTAGGTGCATGCCTGGCCAAATCACTGAACCTGACGGCATACTCTGATACTGACATAGTGCCCTAGCACAGCCGCTCAAACTCCGCGCACCATGCATCTCGGAGAGACTGAGGTACATACTCACTCAAGAACATCTCTGAAAACTGACCCCATGTAAGTGAAGCTGACTCGGCCGGGCTACCCAACTAATATGCCCGCCACCACTGATAAGCCGCTCCCCCGAGCTGGAACGTAATGAAAGCAACCCTGCTCGTCTCCACAATACTCATAGTACGAAGAATGCGGTGACACTCCTCCAGGAAAACCTGGGCATCATCTGTCGCCAATCCACTGAAGGTAGGAGGGGGTACTTCTTGTACCTCTCGAGTCTAAGTTGTTCCTCCTCAGATGCTGCTGCCTAACCACGGGCGGAACTGTGATCCCAGGTTGTGCTGCCATGATGCTTGGAACCTGACCAACCTGATCTCGCTGCTCCGGAGTATAGGCGACGGGAGTCTGAGCTCCTCCCCCACCCTGTGAAGTAGTTGGTGCACTCGGAATCCATCCCGCCTGATTTAAGGTACCAATCACATCCCAGAACTGTGCCAAGGTCTCCTGAAGTTCGGGTGTAACAACAGTCGCCTCCGGTCCCCCAACTGGAACTGTCGGCGGCTCCTCAATTGCTGTTCTGGCAGGTTCTCTAGCTACGGCACATGGCCCTCGTCGACCTCTGCCTCTGCCCCTGCCCCTGGCGGCATCTACTCCGGGGTAACATCCTCAGAATCTGCAGCTCGCGTCCTCACCATCTGTGAGAGAATGGAATGGTCAATTTCAAACTTCAAGATCAATGAACTCGCACGATAGGAAAGAAGGAAGTGAAGTTATCCTAATAGTCTCGTAGCCTCTCAAAGATAAGTACAGACGTCTCCGTACAGATCCGCAAGACTCTACTAAACTCGCTTATGACTCGTAGCACCTATGAACCTAGGGCTCTGATACCAACTTGTCACGACCCAAATCTCCCTCTGTTGGGTATCGTGATGGCACCTAGTCTTAAGGACTAGGTAAGCCTAATATTCAAGAATAACAACAATAATAAATAGAATCTAATACTTTTCTGAAATAACTAATTCTTTACACATTTTATATTCCCAAAACCCGGAAGTACAAGTCATAAGCATTTAAGAATTTACACTAAAACTCCTAAAAATACCACTGTTCAGAAATAAGTGCAACAGTTCAAACAAAAATATAAGATGGTGACTCCGAAACCGCGAACACTGAAGCGGTTTTACCTTGAGTCTCCACAATAGCAACGACGCTACTATCAATTCATCGGCCGGCTATGCGAAAACCTGGAATCTGCACAAAAATGTGCAGAAGAGTAGTATGAGCACACCACAACGGTGCCCAGTAAGTATCAAGACTAACATCGGTGAAGTAGTGACGAGGACTAGTCAAGACACTCACTGGTCTACTAAAAACTGAACAAGTATCAATATAGAAATCAGGGAAATAATGATATACGTAAAGGCTACGCAATATAGCTAACAAGATAATGAATTCGATAAAGAAGGAGAATAATAAGTATCAGCGGAAATCATGAAGTCACACAAAGACTGAATAGATCACAGACAAATCCGGCATGTAAATATACAACACGAGCATGTAATGACTCAACAACTTCATCCATTTCTACATCAAATTCATAGTCATCTCCACGAGGTTCCGAACCTCGTACAAATCATCATTTACGGGTCACAATATCTGAACCCTAACACTTGGCAACTTGCGCCCTCATTCGAGTACTAACTGCACGGACGACTCACGTGCCAATTGGGTCATTCCCACACATACGGTAAACACAACAAGAATATCTATATTTGACAACAACAAGGAGTCCTTAATCATTAATAGGACTTAACTACGTGTATGCTTGTGCAGGTGTCCTAACCTGATTTCAACAACCAATAGACATAAGGAAAAAAAAGGGGCAACACGTACATTTTCATCTCGTAAATTTCCACACGAATGAACTCGCACGGTAAGTGTTCCAGTACACAATATCAACAACAAGGAATGCCCCCAGGCCAACACAAATATCACAACAACCCCTGACATAGCCTACCTTGTCATGCCACGTGTGTATGCGCTTTGTTTCGCCACACGTGCATAAACATATTCCCACCTTGTCATGCCATATGCGCAACACTAAATCTTGTATCCCGCCTTATCACGATGCATGTGCAATTATCAATAGTAACACGGCACGGCAGAAACCTCGTGCAAATCCCCATATCAACAACCGCACGGCAGAAACCTCATGCATCACCACAACAAGTACAACAACAATAGTGGCAACAGTTCAAGATAAAATTAATACATCAACTCAAGAGCCTTCGACCACAAGATGGGCAAAACTAGTTCACGGGAAATAAACATGATAAGGAGAGCTAGGTTGAGATGAAATTAATTGCAAATTTGAGATACGCATTCAAGAAGACATAGCAGGAAAGTAAAGGAAATAAAGATCTTCAGATAAGTCAATTAGGAGTAAATCCGAAAATAAGAACTTCCACATTTAAGCAATTAAGGATGACACTAGAAATTAGGAAATTCAATCATGCTAAGGACAATTCATACTCGGCGAATATAAGGACCTAAGGTTACTAAAGGGTCAACTTTCCACAAACAAGTCCGAGCATGCGCTCGTCACCTCGCGTACACGAACCACAATCAACATAGAAGACTCAAATCCTAGGGGTAATTCCCCCACACAAGTTTAGGTAAGATACTTACCTTAATCGCTCAAAACAAACTTGAAATAACGTTCTCGCCATGGATATCCGACTCCCAATGGCCCAAATCTACTCAAATCAATAGCATCGTGTAAATAATACTAAAAGCAACTAGTTTAAAAAATAAATTCGAAGCTAAAACGCAAAATTAGGAAAATTGCCCAAAAAGTTCCCCGGGCCCACGTCTCGGAATCGGGTAAAAATTATATTTTTCGGACACCCATTCACTCACAAGTCTAAACATATGAAAATCTCTCAAATCGGAGGTGAAAACTCAATAATTTGGTCTATGAAGTTTATCCCATTTTCAACCCAAATTTTCGAAATTAAAGGTTGGATTTAAGATTGGAAACATGGAAATTGGTCTATAATGGATA